>PISX010005309.1:0-109579 GCA_004024625.1 Mellivora capensis
CTCTAGAATTATAATTCCTCATTCTTACTATCAGGTGTCTCGAGGTGTTTCGAGAATCTAAAATCTTGGGGGGGATGGACCGTTCTGCCTCTAGTACATGAATGCTGTTTCCATTTGCGATATTTGGAAAATTTTCATGAAGAACGTGTTCGACATTATCTTCTAGACTTCTTTCTTTCTCTTCCCCTTCAGGTATTCCAATAATTCTGACGTTGGAACATTTCATGGCCTCATTTATTTCCCTGATTCTGTTTTCGTGGCTTCTAAGCTGTTTGTTCCACGCTTCTTCCTGATCCTTTCTCTCTATCTGTTTGTCCTCCAGATCACTAATTCTATCTTCTGTCTCAGTTACCATAGCTTTTAGAGAATTTAGATTGGATTGGAACTCATTGAGAGCCTTGTGAACATCATCCCTGGTGGCTTTCAGTTCTGCCCTAATATTGTGAACATCATCTCTGGTGGCTTTCAGTTCTGCCCTAATCAATTCCATTTGGTCGTCCATGGCTTTCTCCAACCTCGCTATTGCCTGGATAATTGTTAGCCTGAATTCCCTTTCCGACATAATGTCTATGTCGGTAGCCATTGGCTCTGTTGCAGAGGGCCCATCCTCTGAATTTTTCTTCTGTTGGGCATTCCTCCTCCTCATTATTTTGGTGAGAGTTGGCTGAATGGTTGTAGCTGGATGTATCGACCTTGGTGCAGTGAAGGTGCACCCTGGAATGCTTCTGAGCAATCAAGAGTCCCCACCCAAATGAAAGAAAAAAAGAAAGAGAGAAAACAGAAAAAGAGAGAAAGAGAGAGAGAAAGAGAGAGACAGGAAAAAGAAAGAAGGATAAAAGAGAAGGCTCAGCCCAAATGGGCCCCAAGGTAAGGTTTGTGAAGTATACAAACAAATACAGACAAACAAAAAAGACTGATAAAAACATATGACAAGAAAAAAAAATATGTACATATATATGTAGAAGCAAAACAAAGAAACAGACAAACAAAAAGAACCTCATCAAAAAGAACCCTAAGTATAAGATTTATATACTACCAGGACAAACACAAGTATACAAAAATACTGGTAGGAGAAAAAGATGGGAGAGTGGTTGTAAATTCTCAGTGTGGGCGAGGAAGGGTTATTTTGCTTCTTCCTGGATGTATCTTGATATCTTTTTTAAAGGATACAACTTTCCTAAGATAACAGGGGATTAAAAATTGGTTGACCTATAGGGGTAGCATTGATTGAGGAAAGGGGATTACCTTGAATTTTAACTCAATATGAATATTAGCAAATAAACGTAAAGAAAAGAATGATCTAAACTAAAGTGAAATTTTTAAAAAAATTAAAAAAATAGAAAAGCAAAAGAAAAACATGGGTATATGTATCAAAAAGTTCAGGTTAAAAGGTTATTATGGAATTTGATGTACTGGACATCTCACTGTCATGATAAATAGGCTAAAAAAATCTATATAAAAAAATTAAAAAGATTAAAAAAAATTAAAAAATGCACCAGAATAGTGGGAACAAATTAAAAATTAAACCTTGTATCTATGAAGTAGTAGTGATTGTTGTCTTCTTGGCCGGTTGGCTTTCTGGGGGAGGGGCCTGCCGCGTGGGTTTTCAGGAGGTGTTTCCTGAGTTAAGTCCTCCTGCCCCCCTCCAGGGGGTGGGCTCTGAGGAAACCGGGCCTTTAGGCTTTTGTTCTCTGGAGGTTTTTATGTCTGTTCATTTGTTTTCTCTCCCCTTGGCAGCTCCTGATGGTTCTTGGAGGTTTAGAGGAAAACAAACTGCACCCAGACCTCCCTCCCAGAGAGAAACCCCAGTCTGTTCCCCTCTGGGTGCTGCAGAGCAGGTTCCCAGCCACGATCTCTGGGGACACCTGTGCGTCCTGCTTGTACTCAAAATCACAACAGCAGCAGGTGTCTGGGCAGCTCCAGACCGCCAGAAAGGTTCCAAGCAGGGATCACACACTGGGATTTTCCCGCTGGCCCGGGCTGGGAGTGCTCAGACTTTCTGGGTCCTAGAGAGCCCGGCTGGCGCCCGCGCGCCTCTCTCAGGGGAGGGGGTGGAGCGCATCTCAGGCTCTGCTAGCGCACGCAGCCCACGCCTGGGGACTGCAAAAGTCTGTTTCTGCTCCGCGAGGGTCCCAGCCCCTGCCACACGCCAAGTGCCCTTAGGAGGTCTCCTTGCAGCTCAGGGACCAAGACCTGGTTTCTCCGCTGCACTCTCTCTGGCTCAGCGCCAGGTGTGTCTGTCCTCCGTGGGGGACTTAAGCCCCTGTCCCTAACCGTTCCACTTCCCACACTTTCCCCCTGCGATCCTTTGCTCTTTTTGAGTACTTTCTATCCGACTTCAAGTTAATGCTGGTCCCCAGTTGTAGGGCACTCTCGTATTGGGGTATTACTTCCCAGTGCGTCTCCTCTGGTGGCTCCCTCCCCCTTTTGTTTATGTTCTGATACCAGTCCGGCGTTCCCACTCCGCTTTACCTGTCCACTGGCGTCTTCTGGTGTTCTGCCCCCATAGAGATCCTGACGTGTAGAATTCTGATCTCAGGCTGATTTCATGAGTGATTGGAGTTCCTTGGTAGGTAATCAGCTCACTTTAGGGGACAGGTTGAACCAGAGCCTCCTCCTAGTTCCCCGCCATCTTGTCTCCCCCCCCTATTTTTAACTTTTTGAGAATTCTCCATATTCTTTTCCATAGTGGCTGCACCAGTTTGCATTCCCATCAACAGTGCATGAGGGTTCCTTTTTCTCCACATCCTCACCATTGTTTGCTTATTGTGTTTTTGATTTTAGCCATATGACAGGTGTGACGTAATGTCTCATTTTTAGTTTTGATTTACAGTTCCCTGATGATTAGTGATGTTGGGCATTTTTTCATGTGTCTACTGGCCAACTGGATGTCTTCTTTTGAGAAAGATCTGTCCATATCTTCTGCCCTTTTATGAATTGGATTATTTTGGGGGGATGTTGAGTTGTATTCTTTTTATATTTTGGGTACTAACCCTTTATTGGATATGTTATTTACAAATATCTCCTCCCACTCAGAGGCTGCCTTTTAGTTTTGTGGATTGTTTCATTCACTGTGCAGAAGCTTTTTATTTTGATATAGTCGCAATCATTTATTTTTGCTTTTCCCCTTACCTCAGGAGACATATTTAGAAAAATGTTGCTGTGGCCAATGTCAGAAATTACAGCCTGTGCTCTCTTCTAGGATTGTTACAGTTTTAGATATCTCATTTAGGTCTTTAGTCAATTTTGAATTCATTTTTGTGTGGGGTATAAGAAAGAGATCCAGTTTGATTCTTTTGCTTGTTGCTGTCATTTTTTCCCAATACCATTTGTTAAAGAGACTTTTTCCCATTATATATTCCTTCCCCCTTTGTCTAAGATTAATTGATCATATAGTTGTAGGTTTATTTCTGGATTTTCTATTCTGTTCCATTAATTGTTTGTCTATTTTAGATTTTACTGTTTCGATTACTGCAGTTTTGTAATATAATTTGAAGTCTAGAATTGTGACACCTCCATTTGTTGTTGTTGTTGTTGTTGTTGTTTCAAGATTTCTTTGGCTATTTAGGGTCTTTTGTTGTTCCATGAAAATTTTAGGATTGCATGTTCTAGTTCTGTGAAAATGCTGTTGGCATTTTGATGGGATTGCATTAAGTTTGTATATTGCTTTGGGTAGTATAGACATTTTAACAGTGTTTTTCTTTCAATCCATGAGCATGGAGTGTCTCCATTTCTTCATGTTATCTTCAGTTTTGGTCATCAGAGCTTTATAATTTTCAGAGTACACGTCTTTTACCTCTTTGATTAGGTTTATTCCTAGATAGTTTGTTATTTTTGGTGCAATTATAAATAGGATTTTTTAAAAATGTCACTTTCTACTGCTTCATTATTAGTGTATAGGAATGAAACATATAGAGATGTTGATTTTGTATCCTGCAACTTTACTGAATTTCTTGATCAGTTTTAGCAGTTTTTTGGTGGAGTCTTTGGGGTTTTCTATGTGGAGTATCATGTCATCTGCAAATAGTGAAAGTTTCACTTCCTTTTTTTTCATTTTCTTTACTTTTTTTTCTTTTCAGTGTTCCAAAATTCTTTGTGTATGCACTGCACCCAGTGCTCCATACAATACGTGCCCTCCATAATACCCACCACCAAATTTACCCAACCCCCTACCCTTCTCCTCTCCAAAACCCTCAGTTTGTTTCTCAGAGTCCACAGTCTCTCATGGTTTGTCTCCCCCTCCGATTTCCCCCAACTCACTTTTCTCTTACCAATTGAATGCCTTTTATTTCTTTTTGTTGTCTAATTGCTATGGCTAGGACTTCCAGTACTCTATTGAATAAAAGTGGTGAGAATGGACATCAAGTAGGCATTTTTTAAATATAATTTTCTCTTATGTGGATAATGGCAAGTCAAAAAGAAATTAAATCTTTCCATAATTTATGTTCTTGGGTGTGTCTTAATAGTCCTACTTTAAAAATATGATACCCATGTGTCTTGCCTGATTTAGATACATAAAAGTGGGGAGGAAGAAATGCAAAATATTGTATGAGGTAGCTCCATATATTTTCACTAATTATTCCTTAAAACAACTCTGGAAAGTAATTACTATCCATATTTTATAGATGACAAAACTGACACTTATAAATGTACTAGATCAAAAATTAGCAAATGAATATTATTCTCCTCGGTAGTTTGAATTCTCTACCAGCCCATATAAGGCTCTATTAATGATATCAATTTAATGACTTTTGAGAAAAAGTATTTAGTTATTTTTTAGTGAGTTTTGCTTCCCAAGTTAAGCTATAAACCACTTCAGGAGTAAGATGGTAAATATATTATTTTTATCAACTAGTGAAGGATCTCATACCTGGAAATAGTTATCTGAATTTAAGCTAAAAATAAAAATAAATTATTATAAATGTTCTTATACATTCATAACTTTTAGTGACATGTAGTTAGCACAATGTTTTAAAAATGGCCACTTAAATGCAATAAATTTAAAGTTGACATATATTTTTTTCTATCTCTACCTTCTAAAACAGATTCTTTCCCAGTATTTCCTATTATGATAACTATTTCCATTAAATAGTTGCTCCCTGTGCTAATACATTTTATATATATATATATATATATATATATATATATATATTACACATAAATGGTTACTCCTTTTGCTCAGCTCATATATCTAATCAGTCATCAAGATGTAAAATTTCTATCCCTTTAATTCCTTCCAAATCTGTCTCATTCTCACTCTCATCACCTTAGGTCAAGTTTTATAATGCACACTTGTTTTCAAAGGCAAAATTCTAAATTTTAAGCATCATAGTTAACACTATATTCAGTCAAATTCATATGGATTGTTCTCTTGTTTTGTATACAGAAATCTATTGTGCAATATAAAGGGCAAAAAACCATTATGAATGATAAGACAGCAAGATAGTGACTCAGGTAATTGCAATTTTTTATAAATTTCAGGGTGAAAAAGAAAACACTTAAAACTCCAGAAAGTTGAAAATTAAGAATAACTGATGATTTAGAAATAGTAAAGCACACGGTCTAGCAAAAAGATAGTACATTTCGGTAACTCAGATGTCATCCTTCCCTTTTTCTTTCAAAGGTTATTGTCCACATATTAAGTATATCATTGACTCTGAAATCTTTTTACAGATTTTTTTGTTTGCTTCCCCTTCTTCCTTTCTATAGCACTTTCATATACCATGTGCTAGAGCTTGCCCAGATTTAGTTTATTTGATTATATGTGTGACATCTCTATGAGACTTTCATCACCTAGAATGATGCCTTTTCTCATATGTATTTGGAATAAACACTCAACAAATGTTTTAAATTGTTAACTATATATACTAATTTGTGAATATACATTAAATTAATATTATTTATATTATTATATATTGCTATATATCATATATGTGTTACTTATATAATAAATTTTTTGTGTGTCAATTATAAACAGAAATGAAAAAAAAAGTGAATGGATGTATTTACCTTTATCCATATGGTTTTGTGTTAAGCTATAGTGCTGTATGCTATGTTCAATAAGATGGTAAGTTTACATTACCCAGTTGAAAAAACAGAGGTGACTGGCCAGTTTTCTAATCTGCAGGAGGAGGCTTTATATCTGTGCCTATGTGAAAATCACTTCAGAAAGTCATTTGCAACACCTATTTCATGGTTCTTTTTGCTAAATAGAAACATCCATTTACAAAAGGACTGTTACCTTTTATAATAAACTGTATGGATTTTTAAGTTTTTATAATTTGTAAAAATTAACCATTAACAATTATTTTTGCCTAAGTACAGTTGACATACAAATAATCTATTATACTGATTCTGTTCTCATCAATAGTTCTCTTTTTTCCCAGTATTGGTTGTCTGGGGGATGGTAATTTATTACATAATAAAGTACTTTACCTTCAATCATTAAATTAGTGTTCTTATTAGATGAAGTATGAAGCTCTTTGGATAGCTGCTTTCTTGAAAATGCTGTTTGAAATATTTAAAATCCTTTAGAGTGGAGAAGAGACTTTTTTATAGTAATAAAGAATGGTATTTTTATGGTAAGAAAAACTAATTGGAATTAAACTAATATATGTAGTGAATTATTTTATATACACACTGATATACATCAGCAAACATGATTTCTTTTCAAAAGATAAAAAATAAGAATAGCATAATTACAATCATTTGAAGTATAGCCACTCCCAGTGGTGAGACAAATAACTTAAAAAAATGTTTATTGAAAGCATTCTTATGCATTTAGCCTATTTCCTTTCACCTAATGCTTAGTTGCAAGCATAAGAGTAAAAAACAGCACTTTAAAAGTTACTTTAATTTAGCCCTGTTAAACTGATATATTTTGGCTAAGTAGAGTTAACCTTTTAATGTTAAATAATCCATATTAATTATTTTATATTTAATATTTAATTTTTGTTCAAACTTATTAAATACCCTAGGCACACTAAATTGTTATACATGAATACAAATAAAAGTTTATAATATCTTTTACCTGAAGGAGCTTAAAATGGTTAATATAAGTAACTATATGGATATGGACATATACATGCATGGATATATATACACACATATGTACCATTTGCTTTATAAATAAGTAGTTAAGGGATATGAATAAAACCACTTTATTTATTTATTTATTTTTTAATCTTAAGCCTTTTCCTTTTTTTTTTAAAGATTTTATTTATTTGACAGACAGGGATAACAAGTAGGCAGAGAGGCAGGCAGAGAGAGGAAGGGAAGCAGGCTCCCTGCTGAGCAGAGAGCTTGATGGGGGGGCTCGATCCCAGGACCCTGGGACCATGACCTGAGCCAAAAGCAGAGGCCTTAACCCACTGAGCCACCCAGGTGCCCCGCCTTTCCCTTTTTTAAAAGAGATTTTATTTATTTATTTGACAGATAGAGATCACAACTAGGCAGAGAGGCAGGCGGTGGCGGGGGGGAGGGGGGAAGCAGGCTTCTCGCTGGGCACAGAGCCTGATGCAGTACTTGATCCCAGGACCCTGAGATCATGACCTGAGCCAAAGGCAGAGGCGTAAACAACTAAGCCACCCAGGCACCCCATAAACTATTATATTTATTATACATAGCATCATAAGACTTTTAATGACTTAAATGATCAAATTTTACACCTATTTTTCTACTCAACAATAGGGAAAATTTAAGAAGTGTTTTAGTCAGTTTTCTTCCCTGTCAGTTTGCTTGTGCTGCCACAACAGAGAACCACAGAGTGAGTGGATTGAACAACAGAAATTTACTTTCTCACAGTTCTGGAAGTTATAAGTCCAAGATCAAACTGTGATCTGGGTTGGTTGCTTCTGAGGGGCATAATGGAAGGCACAATCCCAGGTCTCTCTCCTTGGCTTGTAGATGGTTGTCTTCTCCCTGTGCCTCCACACCATCTTGCCTCTTGCACATGTTTGTGTCCAGATTCCCACTTTACACAAGGACACCAGTCATACTGGAAAAGGGCCTACCAAAATGACCTCATTTTATCTTAATTACCTCTGTAAAGTTATCCCAAAGTGTGATGATATCTTAGATCCTAGGGGTTAAAACTTGCAACATACGGATTTTGAAAGGATACAATTAAGTCTGTAGTACTCCACCCTTGGCCCCCTAAAATTCCATGTCCTTCTCATATGCAAAACCTTTTCCCCAATTATTCCAGCAACAAATTTAAGTTCAAGTCACCTCTAAATAACACCTACATCAGGTATGGGTGAGACTTGAGGTATGATTGATTGATTGATTGATTGGTTGGTTGATTTATGAGAGAGAACATGAGTGTGCATGTGAGTGGGGGGAGGGGCAGAGGAAGAAGGATAGAGAGGCTGTTAAGCCCCTGTGCCAAGCTTAGAGGCCTATGCAAGGCTCAGTCTCACCACCCTGAGATCATGACCTGAGCTGAAATCAAGAGTCCAACGCTTATCTGACTAAGCCACCCAGGTGCCCTGAAGTATGATTCATTCTAAGTGAAAATTTATTTCCAGCCCTTTTCTAGGACTGTTATAACAATTTATCACAGACTAGTGGCTTAAATAACGGGAATTTATTTCCTTATAGTTTTGGATGATAGAAGTCCAAGGATCAAGCTACTGGCAGGCTTGATTCCTTCTGAGTGCCAGAAAGAATAGGTCTGTTCCAGATCTTTCTTCTTGGCTTGTAGATGGCTGTCTTCTCCATGTATCTTCTTACTATTTCCCTCTGTAAACATCTATGTCCAAACTTTATCTTCTTATAAGGACACCATTTGTATTGGACTAGGGCCACCCTAATGACCTAATTTTAATTCCGAGTTACTAGGGTTAGGATGTCAAAATATACATTTGGGAGGGGATGCAACTCAATCCATAATACTTTCTTCAAACTAATGTCATATTTATACTGTATCTTCCAACTAAAATTTTTAGAGAAGCCACTAAAATTTTTATTCTTAATTCTAAAATAGTTTTTTTTTTCTCATTTAGGACATAAATTTTTAATGGTGCAGATTAAAGTCATTAACTATTTACAAGACTGAATCTTTGGTCTTAATGTTGAAGGCATTCATAAATAAGTTGGTGCCTCAGATGTTAAACATATATTACTGAATTACCTGGAATTTATTTCCACTTTCTATGACAAGTACATAATCTATGTAAACAATCTGACAATTAATTTTAAGGTGGTTTTTAACAGTCTGCTGCAATCCCATTTCTGTGCATCATATGCAAATTTTAACATAGTTTTGAGAGGCCTCAAAATATATGTACAGTAAAAATCATAAGAAAGCATCATAGATTATTTCTTCAAGAACTTTGATTAGTCAACAAAATAACAGTGTTAATTATATATAAATATATATAATTTTCCAGAATTGCATTAATATTGGGAAATAAAAGGACTATTATAAACTATACATATTTCTTCAGTTTAAATTCTGTAATGATAAAAGTTTGGTTTAGGGATGCTTGGGTGGCTCAATTGGTTAAGCAGCTGCCTTTGGCTCAGGTCATGATCCCAGCGTCCTGGGATCGAGTTCCACATCAGGCTCCTTGCTCAGGGGGGAGCCTGCTTCTCCCTCTGCCTCTGCCTACCACTCTGTCTGCCTGTGCTCGCTTTCTCTCTCTCTCTGACAAATAAATAAATAAAATCTAAAAAAAAAAAATTTGGTTTAGTACATAAAGGCAGTTAACTTGGTTTCTACACAATTATTATCACCATAATTGATACTTATAATAACTTTTCTTTTTTTAAATATTTGCTTATGAAAGATCAATGCTCTATGAAGAAGTTGCTCTGTTCCTGAATATAGGTTAAACCATTCTCATTAGACCATAAACACTAACACCAAATGTTAAATTTTAAGCCATAGAATTTCTAATAGGATGGAACCCACAGTGCCATTATTCTTAACTGTGTCCTAGATGTAGAAAAATTAACTAAATCCTAGAGTTGATTTACAAATCTAATTAGAGTTACCGGTTACAGAACAACTACAATGTATCATTTTGCAGATACACCATATATAACAGGCACACACATTTATGTGTATTATTGAGTGCAAATTGGTATACCTGTCCCTCTACCAATGAAAATGTATGCTTAGATTATAAAATGCTTAAAATTTTATGAAATATTGAAATCAGATTTATTGAAATTATCTATAGAATCAATATTAATTACTTTTGGTAACATTCAAAGCATAGACATGGACACTAGTGGAAAAAGAAACATGAACTAATTCCTGCCTGTTAGTTCATAGTATATACTTTGCATGTAATGTATATGTGAAATATTAATAAAAATCCAGTAGGGCATATTAATGGAATATCAAATAACCACTGTTTTCAGTCAGCATAAATTTAGGTATGGTTGTGATAAAAAGAAAAAATGTACTACATATGAACACAACTCCAAAAGGAGTAGACTGTAGAGTTATACCCTACCTAGCTTACAATAAACCTTTGTAAAGGCTAAAGTTAATTAGGAATAGTAGAATAGTTTCATAATTTTGTTTAGAAGCATAATAAACCTCACTTTTTTCCTCCTTTGTTATTACATACAAATTTATGTTTTGAATTACATTTAATGTTTTTCTCTTGATAATTTCTCTTTGTGGTTTCAGTAAAATAAAACATGAACACAAAGATATACTTCATTATTCTCTTTTTAAACCAATGACAAAACCCTAAAATATGCTTATTTTATTTCATTCTTTTTAAAGTATCAGAACAATCAATAAGGTGCATTTTGTAACAAAATGTCTTGAAGAAGCATAAATTCCATAGAGAGGGAAAACATATGTCACGACTTAGTATCTGATTTATATTGAACACCTGCAGACTGGAATTTTTTCTATTTGCTTTCCATTTGAAAAATGGCAAAAAAGAGCACTGAGCATCATCAATGTGACTCTTTTATTTGTCTGCTTTGAACCTGCTACTGCTTTATGATGGCATGTTTTCCACTTTGGAAATATGTTCATTGTTTGTTAGTACAGGGTAGGCAGTGCCTTCAAAAAAGGATAAAATATATTGCAATGTCAAAAGTACTTACTAAAGGCTTCTACTGTTTCCTAAAATATATAACAAAAATATTCAGCTGGTTTTTCCTAACTTGCTTAACTGGGGGAAAATGCTGACTAACATAGAACTAGGGTTATGTAAGACAACAATCATCATAATAACAAGACAAATTTTTGTTAGTTTGAAAAAGTGCTGCATGATGTGAGAGTCATGTAACTAGATCCGGAGGTTGGCTTCTCGCTGCTGATCATGATTCTCTCAACTGACAGCCAGTAAAAAATTCTACAATCTCAAGTCTGTCAACAACCTGAATGAAGTTAGAAGAGGACCTCTAGCCTCATAGGACTATACAGCCCGAGTCATCACCATGACTTCAGCCTGTTGAGACCTGAACACAGGACCCAGCTAATCCATTGTAGCAGGATGAATAACCATTTCCCAAAGATATCCACATCCTAATCCCCAGAACCTATGAATGTGACATTAAAGGGCAAAAAGGCTTTCCAGATGTGATTAAGTTAAAGATCATAAGAGGGGACATTAATCTACATTATCTGCATGGACGCTAGACGCAATCACATAGATCTTTATAAGAGAGAGCAAGAGCATCAAGAGAGAAGGCAATGTCAAAATGGAAGCAGAGATTGGAGAAAGAGGACCCAGGTCAAGAGATATAAGTGGCCACTGGAAACTGAAACTGAAACTGAAAAGGGGCAAAGAATTGAATCACCCCTGAGAGCATCCAGAAGAAAACAGCCTTGCCAAAACCTCGCAACTCAGCTTTACTTTAGTGAAATTGATTTCAGATTTCTAACCTCCAGAAATATAACAATAAATCTGTAGTATGTTAAGCAACTAAGTTTGTGGTAATTTATTACAGCAGTAATAGGAAACTAATGCACTCATGCTGACCCTTGATCCATGGAAACTGTGAAATAATAAATTTGCATTATTTTAAGCTACTAAATTGTAGTAAGTGTTATGCAGCAATAAAAAATAAATACAATGTGTTTGTAGATAATTGCAGCTATCCCACAACAGTATTTAATCACAAACTACCTCTGTACTTTCTCATATGACCCAAATTAACTAATATTCAAGCCAAACTAATCAAGTTACAGACCTCTAAAAACAATATGGTGCTGCTCTGCTTATACCATTCATCAAACAGAGCATAGTCTTTCCTTTTATTTTCTTTTATTTAATGTTATCATTCCATTAAGACTCTCTTAATAGGTTCAGACTGTTATAACAAATTCCCACAAACTGGGTAGATTAAATAACAAATATTTATTTCTTATAATTCTGGAAGCTGAAGGTCCAAGATCACAATAACAGCATGGTCGGATTCCAGTGAAGACCCTCTTCCTAGTTTTTAAATGTCCATCTCCCTAGTTGTATCCTCACATGGAGGAGAGAAAGGGCTAGCTATCTCTCTTCCTCTTGCTATAAGGGCATGAATCCCATCATGAAACTTTACCCTTATGACCTAATTATTTCCTAAATGTCCTACCTCTTAATATCAACCTATTAGAAGTTAGTGACCTATGCATTTTGAAGGGACACAAATGTGATATTCACAACAAAGTCCATTTCTAAAGCCCAACTTTCCTAAAACGTTGAGCTGAAACCAGACATTTTTATAACTTTGAGATATTAATGAATATGATAAATTATGCATATTTCAAGTGTATAGTATGATAAGTTGTGGCATATTTATACACCTTTGAGAATACCACCCAAATTAAGATATTGAATATAACCATCACCCCCAAAAGTTACCTCATGCTCTTATGTAATCCTTCCCTACACATCTGTGCCCTGAACCCCCCTCCAAGGTAATCGCTCATCTGGGTCAATTAACTTTTCGTTTTCTAGGGTTTTGTGTAAGTGGAATTATATACATATTTTTGTCTGCCTTTTTTGCTCCAAATAATTATTTTATGCTTCATTCATGTTATGTTACAGTTCTCTCCCTAAACCTACTTTCAGCAAAATGTCCCCAACTCAGGGACTGTACCTGAATTCCCCTTTGGTATGGCCTGAACATACTCTCAGTAAGCAGAGGCACTGTGAGACTCAGCATTTTGTTTCTTACTACTTTTGGGGGGGTGGGGGGGAAGTTGGTACAATATTATGTTAGTTTCATGTGTAGTTTCTTATTTCTCAGGGATCACTGTCCTTCCTTGCCTGAACTAGTGTCTTTGAAACTATGTGCAAATACCTTTTTTCCTTTTTATACATTTTTTCTTTCGGTTGTTTCAGGCATGAGAATCCTCATTACTCCATTTTGGATACCATTGGGAGTCTCAAACAGCTCTGAATTCTCATCAAACTTATTATTCGAATCACTCATTTTACATTTGTCATTTGCTATTTTGAAAAGATGCTTGCCTTTTCATCTATAAGCTAAGAAATATAAATAGGTTCTTATATTTCATTCCAAATCTGTCAGCCTCATAGTACTCTGCTCATTTTTTGTGTTCAGGGAATGTTGGGCCATGGTATCAGAACCATAAAATCAGTGCAGAGAAAGTGAGCTCTTGCAGAAGTTTATGATGTGATCCTCAGAGTTACTGATTTTGCCTAATAAAATATCTACCATTCATGGATTTGAGTATGATTCAACTTCTTTGTACTTGCCTCATTGCATTTATTTGAATTTGAAAATTTTAGCAATATGTAAATATGATTACATGCAGAAATCTCCAGAACCAGAGAACCTCTGAGTTTTGATTTTGTCACTTACCATCTGTATGAGTTGAGGAAATTTACTAAGTTTCTCTGTTCCTCAGTTTTCTTATCTATAAAGGAGAGGGAACGTTAGTAAATGTAGTGATCTCAAAAAGCTGTCAATGATTTAATGAGTTAATAAAAAAGTAATAGAAAATGTATAAAGAATTGTGCTAAATAAAAGTTATTTTTTAAAGCACTTAGAAATAAAAAAAGTGTACTACCTTTGTTTTCTAAGGTATGGCTTATCCAAATTCCTTTGATTCGTCTTTATCCAAATATGTTTCTGTGATAACCTGCCAACTTGGTCTAGCAAAACCTTTAGTGGTATATGATTGCGAAACTTTATAGCAATTTATTTTTGTGACACCCATGTAAGAACCACAGGAATCTTGGGTAATTGAAATGCGATTTGTTGAATTTCAGTAGAAGCTCATGATGTAAGATCTCAATCAACAGCTCAGCCACCTATCATAAGAAAAATGTAAAGTGTCCCATAAACTGTGCTCAATATAAAATGTTCTTTGGACACTTTTGAAAAGAAGCTGTTAGAGAAAGGCATTTTCTCACTTACTTTTCAGTTCACCCTGGGGATACTATATGTGATATCCATTAGTTCCATAGTAACTGAATTTAAGAGGTTTTAAAAGTGACCAGATATGACCCATAGAGGACATAAGAATTTCAGCTGTTAAAATTGAGGTGAGGCTACGGTTTTAGCTGAATTGGAAACTGAATTACTACTTACTGTTAGACAGAATGGTTATTTTTAGTGCCTTGAGGTTAAAGTCAGTGGGAAGGCAAGAACAGGGTTATATTATATTGTAGGGATCTGTCTCTATCGTGGCAGGTATACAGTTCCATTTGTGACTATCCTTCACATTTCTAAGCAAAAATATATATTCTAAGAAGAACGATAATCCAGATATAAAAATATTAAGCTGTATGCAAGCATCACCTAAAACTAGCATTTTCAAATCATTCTAGTAGTGTGAAGGAACAAAGGGTTCCAGTGGTATGCCTTAGAGAGAAGGAGATGAAGTAGATGCAGATTCAGATCTCTACATTTACATGCATATGCACCACTTAAAGACACCCTGTCAATACATTTAGTCTACTGTATTTCATTGCAAGTATTTATTTAAAAAATAATTTTCTTGTTTAAAATAGGTTTAAAAGCCTCTGTTTCTCAGCACTTGTTCCCCTCAGTTGGGGAAAATATATATTAGTACAATACACAAAATACATTTTTAGGTTATTTTTGCATTTTTCATACAGAGTGTTTGAGAACTATTCTGATCATAACATTTAGATAAATCAGTCAGCAACAGTACTTTTAAAATAATTTAGTTCAACTTGGTAAAGGCCTGTTAGGATTACTATAAAATTGAAGTGAGGCTAACACTTGGGTTTGCTGGAAACCTAATTACTACTTCGTTTTTAGAATAGTTATCTTTCAGGCCGTTGAAGGTAAATCAGTAGAACGCCCGACCAAAGAGTTTTTATTGAAACTGTCCCTATACTCTGTATTCCATACCAATATATAGCTCTTTCTTTTATGGACCTGAAGATATTTTGAAACAGTGTGTTGTAACAAAATAATAATATTGTTATAAGCTGTAAGAAAACGGTTGTTATTTCTGCTGACAATATTTGAGGCTGAGCGAATCATTTGGCTTTTTTAGTGTTAGAGCTTAATTTTTTCTTTCTTTCTATGGCAAATAGTGATGATATGCTACTTAGTCTACTTGATATAATGGCTGTTAAAATCACCTTAAACAAAATATGTGATAATGCTTGAAGGGATATCAAACTCCAACGGAAATAAATCATTAGTGTGATTTGGAGAAGAACATTTATAAACTGGGATGACCTGAACTGTGTTCTCCTCAAAATTCAGATGTTGAAGTTCTAACCCCCAAAGTGATGATATTTAGAGATAGAGAATTTGGAAGGTAATTAGATTTAGATGAGGTCAGGAGGGTGGGACCCTCCTGATGGGATTAGTGCCCTTAAAGAAGAAACACCAAAAATACTCTGTTCTTTACCTGGGTGCATGTGCCAAGGAAAGGCCATGTGAGCACATAGCAAGAAAAAATGACCTTCTTCAGGAAACAGTCCTTACCAGGAACCTAATCAGCCAGCACCTTGATCTTAGATGTCTTAGCCACCAGGACTATGAGAAAAAATTTTAATGGGAGATAATTTTAATAAGACATCCAGTCTATCATATTTATTATGGCAACCTGAGCTAATGCATATATTTTAAGATTAAATGAAAAAAGGTTTTGAAAATTATATTTTGTTATGGCATCCTGACTGGACTAATACATGTATTTTGAGTTTAGGAGAAAAGAAACAAAATTTGTGAAAATTATAAACCAGCCTTTAAATATTAGTTATTATTATCTTAAATATCATCTTGTAAATAGTCCTTGAAGTATTAAAATACATGTTTTAAATTTTGTGGTGAAAATTTAATAAAACAGTAGCACCAGTACATATTATATTAGTAATCATATCAGTCTATATTCTCTAGAGAACCAAAACTAATATGATATACATTGATATAAGTCGTGAGATTTGTTTTAAGGAATTAACTCAAGAGGTTGTAGGGACTAGCAACTCTGAAATTAGTACTGGCCAGAAGGCCAGAAACTCGGACCAAGAGATGATGTTGCAGTCTGTCTTTTTTTTTTTTTTTAAGATTTTGTTTATTTTTGTGTGTGTGAGAGAGAGAGAGACAGAAAGTACACAAGCAGGGGGAGCAGCAGAGGGAGAGAGAAGCAGGCTATCCACTGAGCAGGGAGTCTGATGCAGGGCTCCATCCCAGGACCCCAGAATCATAGGATCACAACCTGAGCCAAACGCATGTGCTTAACCAACTGAGCCATCCAGGTGCCCTGATTTTGCAGTCTTGAGGCAGAGTTACTTCTCTTAAAACACCAGTTTTCTCTTTTAAGCTCTTCTAGTAGTTGGATAAGGTCCATGCACATCATCCAGGGTAATCTTTACTTAAACCAACTTAAAGTCAGCTGCTTATAGTTGTTAAATACATCTGCAAAATAACTTCACAGCAACCTGTGAATTACTTTTTGATTAAATAACTGTGTACTATAGCCTGACCAAGTTGAATTATATAACTAACCATCATAGTGTTGTTGAAAATCTCTTTAAGGAGACATACCATAAGTGAAGGACTAGGTTGAAGTCTAATTGGGTATATTAACAGCTAAAGAAAAAAAAAAGCCAATTGCTATTGAGACTAATGTGGAAGCAAGGAAGCGGCATCACAGAAGAAAGTACTGACAATACTCATTTTAGTACTGTTTAGGGGAAAGGAGTTTGAGCAAAAGACCACTAATTTTTAAATCCTCCTTAAGAAAATCTACCCTAAAGTATAAATGGGTACATAAGGCTCCTATGGCTCAGTTTTATTAAACATGAAATCATTTGCCTATCTCTCCTTGTTCTAAGTTCTTACAAACAGATATAGGAATTTGGCTAAGTAGATTTTTTATAGGAAAGATGTTTGCTTATAAATCTCCAATTCATGTGACTGACAGGTTTATTTTTTTATTTATTTTTAAAGATTGTATTTATTTGTGTATTTGACAGAGAGATCACAAGTTGACAGAGAGGCAGGCAGAGAGAGAGGGGGAAGCAGGCTCCCCGCTGAGCAGAGAGCCCAATGTGGGGCTTGATACCAGGACCCCAGGATCATGACCTGAGCCGAAGGCAGAGGCCACAACCCACTGAGCCACCTTGGTGCCCCCAGGTTTATTTTTCTTATGCCTTCCATTGCCATTCTGATTGTGTGTTCATCTTTTAAACTGTTTTATTGAAGTATAATTGATGTAAAATAAATGGCACATATTAAAAATCTATAATTTGATAGCTTTTGCCATGTGTATACACCTGATATCACTATCAAGATAATGGGTAGGTGTCTCACTCCCAAGTTTCCTCAGATCCCTTTGTAGTTCTTCCCATCCCCTCACCAATCTCTTCTGTCCCTGACAATCAGTGATCTACTATTTATCTGAAGATATTTGCCTTTTCTATAGTTTTTTATAAATTATACAGAATGTTCTATTTTAGTCTATCTTCTTTTATTCAATATAATGACTTCGAAGTTCATCCATGTTGTTACATGTAGCAGGAATCCATTTGTTTTTATTACTTAGATATATTCCATTCCAAGAAAATACTGTAATCTCTTTATCCATTGATCTATTGATAGTCATTTTTAAATTCAAAACTATTCTGGCTCAAAACTACTCCAGCTGGGGCTGGAATAGACTTGGTGAAGTTTGCAGGAAGAGCTAATCAGTAGTTTCCAGCTTTTCCTAGTCCTCTTTGATTGTGATCTGATTTTACATCTCCTTATGATATTGGCTCTTTCACAATGACCTCTACGCACTTAACTCATTAATACTTCTTTTTTTTTTTTTAAGATTTTATTTATTTATTTGAGAGAGAGGCAGTGAGAGAGAGCATGAGCGAGGAGAAGGTCAGAGGGAGAAGCAGACTCCCCGTGGAGCTGGGAGCCCGATGTGGGACTCGATCCCAGGACTCCAGGATCATGACCTGAGCTGAAAGCAGTCACCCAACCAACTGAGCCACCCAGGCGTCCCTCATTAATACTTCTTAAAAGTATGAGAGTATTGTCACAACAAATAAAGAAAAATAGATTACAGGGAAAATCCTATCACCATATGGTTTGTAGGTTTTGTGGTGTTTGGTTTCATTTGATATGTTGGACCTGGAATATTACAAGGATCAAATTTCCATAATGATCTGCCAGTTATCAAGCATCTCTCACCCAAATACCTTTGGGGGCCAGTCAAAAATGTAAAACATTAAATTAGATCTAATTTAAAATGACCAAGAATAGTGGGGAGAGAGCATAAATCCTGTCTAATGATACTCAGATTAAGATTTAAAGCAATGTACAGTAAAACAAAAACATGCCTTTGGGCCAAATCAGCCTCCTTGAGAATGGGACCTCTATGATAAAAATGATTCATAGTGATAACTTTTTCAACTGAGCTATTACCTTCTTGGGAAATATGTTCCTATCCTATGAGCCTCTAATTCAGCTCTTGTATAAAGACTGCATTTGTACAGAGTTATAGAAACTTGTGTAAACCAAATTATTCTTTCTGTCTCTCCATAGACCTTTCTCAAGGCAGCTACTCATTTGCCAAATTTTGACAATATACACTCCATCTCCTTTTACTCATCTGGGAACCAGGGAGATAAAATCAATAGTCCAACAAATATGTTGATTCCTATCATGCTGTAATTGTATGCTAGGTATTCTGTGGGGTTGAATGTGACCAAAGTTGTTCCTGTAACTGAAGTGAATAAGCTTTGATCATTACCATTCAATCTGGGTAAATTTATATTCTCAGTGGTTTTTAACATATATGTGATACAGTGGTACTAACTTTAATTTCAGTCTCTGCTCTAGCTAAGTGAAACTCTACTTACAGAAGGACAATATTTCCTCAAATAGGTATCTTTAGGTTTTATTCAGGGAGAGTCATAGGTTTTGAATTTCACACTATTTAATATCCAAAGTGTTTTCCCAGCTTACCCAAGAAATTTGATATAGAACCCATGCTTGTTTTGCATTATTTAACTGATTTAAAAAGATTTAAGGTTGCCATTTTTTTAAGTCAAGAAACATTTTTAAAAGCTGATACATTGCACTATTTTTTCTTTATTCCCTCTTGTTACCCATTTTATGATCCTTTAAAGATAATGGTTTGTCTCTGAAAAGGAAAAAATCACATCAGAGGAAAAGCTACTACTTTGCATTCAGTGACAGCTACTATTTCTGTATAAAATAATTGAATGAAGACGTAGGTTTCACATCAGAAATCTTACGAAAGTGAAAGTTTCTATATAGTTTATGCAAACTAATACAATTTAAAAATTAACATGACAAAAGACTGATCATTTGGTAAAGTACTCCAGAGGTTGTACATTGTCAGGGATATTTCTATATAACATTAAAAGTAGAATAAAATATGAAAAGAATAATCTATTACATAGAAGTATGGAATATAAGAAGTATCTGAGTATTGAGAAAATCTGCCATTCAAAGATACCTGATTGATCTTAATATTCCTCTAATTATGTTTTCAGCTACTGTTGCTGACTAGATCATCTAAATTGAGAGAAGAGACTTGGGGCAGGTTTAGGATGTGTAAACCAGATAGGATGAGTACCAGAATGAGTGGGTGAAAGAAAAAGAAAGCACTAAGTATCTGCTACTTTCTAAAGAAATTTAGTTGTAATCAAAGAAAAAAAAAAGTTGAAGAAAAGTATATTTCCTTTTCAACTTAAAATTTATAATTAAACGCTCAACACTTTTGGGGGTCCTGGGAGGCTGTTGGTTAAGCGTCTGCCTTTGGGTCAGGTCATGACCCCAGGGTCCTGGGATGGAGCCCCCACATTAGGCTCCCTGCTCTGTGGAGAGCCTGCTTTTCTCTCTCCCTCTCTTGACCCCCTGCTGTGTGTGTTCTCTCTCTCTGTCAAATAAATAAAATCTTGAAAAAAAAAACACTCAACACATTTGATCATTAATAAATGTTTATATGAACAACTGAACAATTGCTTTGGCTGAACTTCCTACTGATATCTTAAAAAAATTAATTTTCTCCATTTCCTGATCATTTTCTAAGATATGGCTGTGTAAATGCTGAGAAAAATACTCTGACTCGAATAAATTAAAATTCACATCTAATAGCCCTTCAAGTCTCTAATACTCAGTAGTTGATTACCATTCCCTTTGGTATTCTCCTTTGGTTTACATGAAATTATACAATATATTTCTGACCCTGACTATTCCTTCTCCTACTCTGACTTCAGTTCTGTTCTCAGGACTCCTTCTCTTCTTTCTATACATTACTCCTTGGTACTCTCATTCAGTCGTTGCCTCATCTAGTATCTTCATTCATATGATTCCCAAATGGAAAAGCTAATTATCCTTGAAGAGATTGGCATGTTAAGAACGTGAACCAAAATCCCCACCAATTCAGCTTTCACTGAGGAACATAGACCTGGAAATAAAATGTTAAAATTTCTTGCTCTTTGTCATCCTCCCAATTTCTATAATGATAAATTTCTGATATTATCCAGAGGCTATGGCCCATGTCTAATGTTTCTAACATTTCTGATTGACTATATTATCTGAAAGTAAGCTGATCGCAGTGTCTAGATTGAGTGTGCCTGATAGTCTTTAGTATGAGTGTTTAGTATATTAATAGATCAAAGTTTAACACTCTCTTGCGAACTACAGAATTCTTGGTCGAAAGAAATTTGAGTATATTGAGATCTCCTTAACCAAATACCCACTGACATATTGATAAATGAAATAGCAATGAGTGAGTAGTATAGGGTTTGGATCCTGTTTGTTCTTATATCTCACAAGAATTGATGCTAATCAAAAATTTTGGCCTTAATTGTGCTTGATAACTTAGGTATTACAGAGCCTGTTATTAAAGACTTGACAATGCCCAATTCATTGTGTGGATAGGAGCTTTTCTTCTGCATTTGCCATTGTATTTTCTGCTATCCATTTCCCATGTGTGTGACCCAGGTCTATGATCTCTCAATTTGAACATATCAACCACTTATTACCAGCTCTATTTTAATTTCCTTTCCAGCTACCACTTGAAGTGCAAGACTGCTAGCAGGTTTTAATTTCATTTTAGGCATAAAAAGACATATCTGTATGATTAAAATGCCAGATAGCTATATAACTGCTATCAATTATATTAATTAAGGGAAAATTGTAGCAGAAGTTGTTCTGAGGGAGGAAAAATAGTATCACCCTGAAACCTTTATTAACACATAAATGGCCACAAACTATTATTTTTTCATAGTTTACTTATGATTTGTCCAGTTTTAACATAAAAATTTTAGAGGACTTGGAAAAATGTATTTTTTAGGAGAAATAATTGTGAAATTGGTGGCTGTGAACCTCATGAGTAGCTACTTTGATGCAAATTAAAACAACCTCCACACAAGTACAGGTGATGAAATGGCTGAATTGACTAATTGTTTTTAAATATATGCCTCGTTGGACAGCCATTTACATTCTCTAACAAGCTACACAGTTCAGAAAGTTTTTAAGGCACTTAGGAAAATGAACCTTATGGCTCAACAGCATTTCTACTAATATCTAGAAAATTACAGTTTGAGTTTAAAATGATTATAGCTGTAAATCAGTATTTAAAGAGATTTTACATACATTACCTCATTTAATCCTCACTGAAATCCTGCAAGATAGGGAGCATCAGAGGATCCTGTGAATTTATTAGCAGCTTGACTATGATCCAACAAATGGTATTGGAGTGCAGATTCAAAGTCAGGTTATCTACTTTCAAGTTTAGTGCCACCCTTATCCACCCATTTACACGTAAGTATCTCAGTACCAGGTACTGAGTCAGTACCTGGTATGAAATATAAAAGGTTGGGAACGGAGAGCACAGTTCTGAATAGGTTGATGTTTTTGCCTCTAGCTAGCTTTGAATGTAGCAGGTGAGAAAAACATGTAATTAGGTCTTGTGATATTTTTAATGTGTCCTATCCAGAGTAAGCGTAAGGTGTCTTGATAGGACTTAGGAAGGAGATGTAATTTATTTTTTGGAGGAGGCACAGACAAAGTATCTGAAATGATATTTGCTGGTCTTTCTGTAATTAGTTACATCTCTGGAGATGAAGGACTATTTCAGAAGAGGAGCATATAGACATATCCAAGGTAAGAGAAAGCATTGCTTACTAAGTGCACTGTGAGTAATTCACTGCTGATTGAAGTTTAGTATTTAAGTGAGAAATAGTCCACACTGAGGAGGCTCTCTAGCTTTCCAATGAACATTTGGAAATCTCTAGAGAATTTTTTTTTTTTTAATGTCATAATGACTGAGGAAAGCATTACCAAGATCTGGTAGATATGGGACAAGATTTCACTGCAGGGTCTTCTAGCATGGTGGGTGATTTTCTCACCCTAAAATGATCATTGTGCTCTCCTGAGAAACACAGATAGCAGACCATGAACATCCTTATGGGATATACTGAGACATTTGGACTCTCTTTTTGGAGGTGCTTTTCTGGGCCACTAAGGGGTTTTAAGCAAAGGACATGATAAGATTTCTTCTTTAAAAAGATCCCTCTAGTTGCCTTGTGGAAAGTGAGTTAGAGAGTATGCAAGTAGACGCTAACACTGTAAGTTCATGCTCTGCCTTGCAACAGGCAAGTCTAAGAGAGCAGTAACAATTTGGCCAGGCCTGAGAGAATTTCCATGCACTGACTCTTCCTACTGGGAAATGTGGGTGTTAGTTCCCTTGAACAGACTGAATGAGAGAGGGGGAAAAGTGTGCTGGAAGAACAAACCCCAATATTAGCCCCTATAGCAGGCTCGAGCAAAGGCCATTCATTCCAAAGAATAGTGACGTGCTCTTTGCCAAGGAATAGATGGCTTTATGATTCTGCCACATTAAAATATTTTTTTCTAAAGATACATGAATCAAATCCTTATTTAGTTTAACTACCTGAAGTTGGATTTCTGTTTCTGCAACTGAAAGAAATCCTCATTGATTCATATGGGGATATTCAGTCATGACATATCTGATTCTGACACATTACCAGATAGTGCTCTATTTATGTTTTGGTACTTTTATGAAAAAGAAGATTCTTTCATGGTGCCAGATTCTTTCATTCATTAATTCATCTGTGTATGCATGCATGCATGCATCCATCCATCCATTTAGTCATCATTATTCAAGAGATATGTACAGCAGGCATTGATTAAACACTGGAGAGGAAAAGAAATTGCTATTCAGAGTTTGGTCTTAGAGACAGATCTCTGGAATTCACCTATTTTTCTTCATATTTCCCAGAGTGATTGTATCATTTTGTTCATACTTTTTTTTGAAACTCATCAGTATTGTAAGAACCTCTGCCTATTATATTGTGAAGCTTGGACTTCAAAATCAGAAGTAGAAATTCAAAGCATAAATTACATTCATAATAGTATGTGAATATTTTCTGAAACTGGTACTTTATACCAAATATCTCTTTAGCTCTTCAAGATACTTTGATTACACTGAAAAGGGAAATTTCTTTATTCTCCAGATACAAACTGCTTCATTTACGTGCTCATTTAGAATCTGAATATATATATGCCTTTCTTTGTACAATTTAGGTATTCTAGAAATTTTAAAACTTGGGATGTCTTCAGTAGGTGATGAAGAGCCTTTTAAAAACATTTTTATTTCACACAGGTGTAACACAGGTGGTACGCCCTTTCCTCTCTGCCCCATAGGGTGTAGCTCTAACTACCCTCTAGGGAAGAGAAGGTTGGGTGAACAGCCTTACTATTTCTCCAGCTCAGTAATTACCTGCAGGAACATTCTCTTCACTGCTCAGGAGTTCTTAAGGGAAGTGCAGCCTGTTGCATACAGAATGGCCTTGCATCATGGTTCTTCTACGTGTCACTTCAGCCTCTTCCCCAAACCTTATACACACGTGTAGCTGATTATGTTTTACCCCCGCCCTTAATTGAAGGATTCAAGTTTCTGTCATGAAATTGTACATACTCTGGTGGAAAGGGCTCAGATATGGTGCCCTGACATAGCCACTTTGTTATTAGTGAAACATGTAGAGGATAGTTTTCACTAATAGAATCTCAGGGGATTCCTACAAAGACACACTATCATCCATACTTAGATTAATAACACTGGTTTTATTATGCTCAGAATACCCTGAGTTTCATAATAAAGCTTACATAAAAAATGAATGATGAGAGAGGCAGAATTCTTCCATTTGGGATTTAGATGAACTAATATCTATTTTGGATCTGGATGGGGTGAAGACGAGGGACAGATTTAGATTCTCTTGCTTCTGCTTTGAAACACTGGATAGGTATGTTAGATACAGTGCTTACTCATCCAGGTTTACTTTTCACCTTTCTCCACCCTGCACTGGCACCACAAGACCAGTGTTTACTAACTTCATCAGTGGCTTTTTCTTTCCTCCCAGCTTTCTGTTGAGTCTGGCTAATGGAAGTTGTAATGGAAAGAGATTTGTCAGGGGGAGATTGAAGTTGCAGTATTCACTTCTGCAACTGTCTCTCTGCTAAGGGATAGACTGCCCTTTTTCTGAGTTTCTCTACTGAAGTCCATAGTTACTATTGAACACTACTGTCTTGTAGCTACAGCACCAGCTTTGGCCCCTCCCTACATTTTATACATTCTCCCACCCTCACCTTTTTAGGACAAATGATGTTAATGACTTCCTGTGGTTGCTAAACTCGGAGAGATTCAACATGCTTTGATAGCTTACTTTAAGCTTGCTCTCATATTAATTGTCCCTGCATTAAGGTCTCCTAAATTACTGCATTTAAGTGTGCCTTTTTCTTCCTGTTGTGATCTTTGCTGATGCTAATGTTTATACTACTTAGCTATTAGCAGAGAAAAAAAAAAAAAAAAGGAAGAAGAAACAGACCACCCTTAGCTGGGAAAAGTAGAAGTGAATCTAATTTCAGACCTGTCAAATTTCAGATGTCTGACTAATATTCGTATAGAAACGGAAGTGAAAAGAGGTATCTGGGATGGATATTTGATTTGGAATTCTAATGAAGTTTATGAATTTGGGAAAAGCTGGTTTCATTTAACACTAAAAATAAAGAAATCCATTGATTATTTGCTCTGTGCTTCCATCCTTGTGAGCCTTTATTTTATGTAGAGAGCTGATTAGAAAAGCAGGAGCTTCAGGGACCCAGAAATCTATCATAGTCACAAAACTTATGTGAAAACTGCAATATCTCATTTTGTGGCAGTAATTCCCAGCTATTTCATCAAATATAAAATATTTTTTTTCCAGGGGAAGCTCATCTTCCTCTGAAACATATTTACTCTTCAAATATAGAATACATTCGCAACATAAATTATTAAGTCACTGACTTAAACACTGACTGAGTGTTACAATTTTAGGCAATATATAATTGAATAATATGCTTTATTTGTATATAACATAACTCTAATATTAAAATTTTAGAAGTTATATAATATGGCTATTTCTCAATTTCTTTATGAAGAAATACTTCTTGTATCAACTCTACATGGTACTTATGGTATCTAAATGGAAGCCAGAAAGTATCTGAGAATGACAACTATTTACATAAATCATGATATTAATACATTATATCAATTATATAATGATTTTATGTATTATTTATTATAATACAATATTTGCTATAATTGAACTCTTCCCTTAAGTGGTAATGTATGTATTTATAAGTAAAATGTTACACCTTTCAGTCTTTGAGACATTCTAAAAATATCTTTAATGTTTCATAACCTTGATTTTGAGAATAATTCATCACCTGTGAACACTACTCAGGAGGGAAGATTTAAGATATGACGCTGCTTTTACTATTAATAATCTTCCAAAGTGTTTACTGTCTTTCTGTATTTCTTATAGTCTTATTAAAGGCTTTGAATATATGCTTATATTACATGCTAGGGAATATTAGTTTTCTGCTATGTTACTGTTGAATAACAACCTCCCCAGAAACTCAGTGGCTTAAAATAATTATTTATTTAAACATCAGTGGTCTACAGGTCAGCTAATCTCAGCTAGGATATTTTCATCTAAACTTAAGACCACAGGTTTCTGTTCATGTATTTTCATTCTGGTAGTCTGGCTGAAACACAAATGGCTAACGGTGGTATGGCATTTTTAAGGAATAGGGTGGAAACAGAAATACATAATGCCACTCTGTTAAGGCTTCAACCCAGAAATGGCACCCTGTCACTTTTCCATTAGTTAAATCAAGTCACATGACTATGTCTAATATTAATTCCTTATGGAAGTCTACTCCATAAATACCAAGCCTTGGGGAGGCACTTGGAGGAAAGGAAGAATTTATTGATAAATCCTATAATCTGCCAATATCACTTGCAAAGAGACATGTGTCCTCAGTTGGTTTTAATCAACCAGTATTTATTATGCTTTTGTTGAATTCAGAAAATTCATACAGGAGAGTGTACCTTAAATGTAGAAGGAGACCCAAGTACACAAACATGGATATGGATAAACTCAGAATAAGGACCTGAGAACCATAGATTAACTATTTGTGTTAACTATCAATGCCAAATAAATGGATAAAACTGACAAAATTTTAAAAAATTCTAATATGTGAAGATCATTTTTTAAAAATGTGATATAGGAAATGTTTTAATGGATGCTATTATACTGGTTTACTTTTAAATATGCAGCTGAAAAATGATGAAAGAATTAAGCCAACAGTCTTGCTTGTGGTTGGTTCCCGATTATATTTTATAATCTGAAGGGACATTTTATTGAAAAGGAGACTCTCTGTATTGGAAGAGCCCTTAAATGATGCAAAACCTCAGGAAATTGTATAGGAATAAAATTAAGGTGAATCATTGTACACGGGCAAAACCATTCTTGTGTTTATTAAATTTCTGAAATTTTCCTGGATACTTTCTATACATGAGTTCAAGGACTGTTCCTGGATGATCATTTTGTGTTCTCAGTTAGAAGAAAGTTTTATTTTGCCTCTTTGCCTATTATATAGCACAATGTTCAAGTGTTCTTTACTTTTTGGGTATTTTAAATGGTACCAATAAAGCACATTGGTTTGCTAGTTTTTAACTCAATATTTCTAAAACCTAACCTAAGAACAAAACAGAGAAATTTGACAGTTACATTTTTGGGAAACTCATTGCAGTGGGTTTTTTTTTTAATTATTTATTCAATATTTGTTTTTCTTAGTTACTGTTGTGCACAAAGTAAGAATGTGTTTTTATTATGAAGGGAAATATGTTCTATAACTTCAAAAGACAAAAGACTACACATTTTTATGCAATGTCTATGTATGATAACTTAGAACAACCTAAAATAAAATAATATGTTAAAATATATTATGAAACTCTTTTAAATATCATTTATATTAAGTGGTTTCTGGAGGCAATAATCTTCACTCAAGAACTGTGTGGATCCAAATAACAAGTCCCAAGTTTATGTGTCAAAATTACTTGTTTTGACATAAGGCAATTAGGAATAAAACCAGACTGATATGTCTTTCTGAAGGAAAATTGTTCTATGGAAGACCATCAAGAATGAAGTTTTTGTGAAAACTTCTAAAAGCTAAGAAGACTAATATAGGAATGTTAACAAAACACGCGTTAACTTTCTATGGTATAGACAAAATACTCCAGGAGATCCACTGTGCAAGTATACTCATACATATAAATGGGAAAATCAGGGAAGAAAGTATTAAAATTTCAAAATACACATTTTAAAAAATTCAATACTAATACAGCATCTATTTTGTTTCTGATTAGTAAAAGCTAATGTTTAGTCTTTCAATTTTTTTTTCAGTTAAAAAGTAATTTTAAAGAATCCTTTCCTCCAATTTTTCTTTGAAATTTTCTACTAGAAGTCTGTACTCTATTAACAGTCCCATTTTCCCACTCCTCAGCCCCTGGCAACCAGCATTCTGTTGCCATTCTCTGTTTCTATGAGTTGGACTTTTCTATGAGTTGGAATAGTTTTCAATATTGTCTGTAATAATTTGGAAAGGAAATAATGAAGGGCTCTTACTAAAAATGGAAGTGAACATTTTGCTTCAAATACCACTGTAATTTCAAAAATAATTATTGAGAATCGATTAACAGTTTTGTAATTGGAGATAAAAATTGGTGCTTCTTATTGTCCTTAGAGAAGCCTTTTAGCTATGGATAGTTCATAAGGAATATTATATTAGGAATGGACTCTTTCAACTTAGAGAAATATCTGTATTTCACCTTATATAAATATATAACAAGAAGAATGAAGATTTTATAAATTTGAATGTTATTAAAGAATGTTTTAAATTTCCATATCTAAAAATATGCATTTTTAATTATTGTATTTTTAGCTTGCTTGCTTGCTTCCTTCCTTCCTTCCTTCCTTCCTTTCTAAGTATGGTTGACACAACAGTATTGCATTAATTTCAGGGGTATGACATAGTGATTTAATAAGCCTGCTTGTTATGCTATGCTCACTGAAAATGTAGCTACTACCATGATCACCATACAATGTTATTACAATACTACTGATTAAATTTAAAGTTGGGTTTGAAAAATATGTATTTAAATTTGGAAGTTACTCTTTAACCATGGATAAAATATATATTTGTGATTGTACTATCATATTCTGAAAAAGAACACAAAAATTTGTAAATATTTGCTTCGTACTTAGGTTTATATCATTTATAGGTTATTTGTTTTCTGAAAGATTTTTGTCTCAATCATAAGATTTATTTTGTTTTACACTGGGAGCATAGCTCAATTAAAAATCTTTGGTTTTGGTTTTTTTTTTCTTAATCCATCTTAAGGAGATTAATAGAGCTACCATGATGACAATAATAACTGACATTTGTTGAATGCTTACTATATACCAAGTATCTCCCTTGAAACATAATACATAGAAACCTTTGTTTAACACACAACTGAGAATAATTTCTTAATTTTATCTTTTCTCCCTCTGCTTTAGATATGGATAGACATTTAATAAAATTTTATAATGAAAGGGCTTCCAGAATCTTTTCTCTTAAACTCTTCATTTTTAGAGGTGAGAATTCTAAGAATCTAATATTATGGCATGCTGGAAATTCACCTTGAAAGACCTAATGAATAAATTCAGTCTTGTTTTTTTTAATTTGTTTAAGAATGAGATCCACAAAAGTGGGTATCATATTCTTAACACTAGTTCTATTAGTAATCAAATCTGAAATTTTATTGGTATAGAACTTGACTTCCAAAAGCAGTAACATAATTGAAAAATAATAACACAGTTCTTGTAGAAGTTTGATTAATGTATAGTGAGTTTCAAACTTGGCACTGATTATAAAATGGAACAAGTGACATTCATTTATTCAACAAATATTTATTGAGGAATGTTGTGTGTACAGGCTCTGTGATCCATTAGTAAACAAAATAGACAAAATCCCTGCCTTCAGGAAGACGTTTATTCTAGTGGGGAAACAAAAATAAACAAGAAACAGTGTAAACTATTCCTTATGTTAAGCAGTGGTAAGTTCTAAGGGCAAAAAAAAAAGGCAAGGTAAGGGGATATTAAGTGTGAGGCGAACGTATAACCACTACACTACGGAAACTAGGGGATATTAAGTGTAGGAGATGGTATAACAGTTCTAGTTAAAGTAGGCTGGAATGTCTCACTGACAATGTGATTTTTAAAAATAAAGATCTGAAGGAAATGCAAATGTGTGTAGGAAGAGCATCCCCAGCAAGGGGAACAGAAAGGGTAGAGACCTTAATGTGGGTGTGTAGCTGGCAGGTTTGAAAATTATGAAGGAGGAATAGGGGATGACTAAAGGAAGTATTGAGGTAGATGTGGTCCATGAAGGAGCAGGGAATCAGATGACAAATGGTTTTATAGATCAAGTTGAAGATTTTAACATTCATATTGAAAGGGAAGACAATTATCAGTTGAAGATTTTTCAGTAAAGTCATTTAGGGGAATCAGTAGCGTGATATGGTTCAAAGACTAAATCTTATAGTTCTCATTATTGATGTGTTAGATATTTTAAAAGCAAAAAAAGAACAAAGAAGTAGACTGAGGAAAGATAGCCAGAAAAGTAGAAGGAAAACCAGGCTTGTGTATATTAGAAGAGAGGCCAAATAAAATATTTTGAGTTAGAGAGAATGATCTATGATTCCACCTGCTTTGATACATCAAAAAAAAGTGAAAGAATTGACTATTGGACTTAGCAGTGTGGAGATCAATAGTGACAACAAAATGAGCAGTTTTGTTGGAGTTATGGCAATAAATATATGATGTAGTGGGTTTGAGAAAAAATAGGAAGAAGGACATTCAAAGAATCAAGAATAGGGAGCTATTTAAAGGAGTTTTATTTTATACTTAGAAGAATAAGGTGATAGCTGCAAGGAAGAATGATACCAATATAGTCTCTCTTTATAAGATGAACAGCATAACTGCATGTTATTTTGATACTAACAGGTATGTACCAGTTGATGGGGAATATTTGATAATTCAAGAAAGGCAAAACGAAAATTGCTCTGGCAATGTCTTTGAGAAAGAAAAGGGAGATGAACCTGTGCACATAATGGAAAATTTACACTTAGTTGGAGTGCAGTCCATTCTGATGATAGAAAGAAAGTTAGAGTATTCAAGTACAAATACAGGAAAATAGATGTGTCAGGGGAGGTGGTGGTTGGAATTTCTCTTCTGACTGCTTTATTTTTTCAATGAAATAGGAAGAATGGTCACAAACTGAGAGGGGGAGAAGTAATGTTTGAAACAGAAGGACCTGGAATAATAAAATCCTATAGCAGAGTAAAAGAGTGAAGGGACTATAAAAATACAGTATGAGTTAGTGCTCGTGAGTTTAAAGCTAGTCCAGATGGTTTGGGGTTTCTTTCAGGCTGGTATAATGGTGCAGGTTTAGATGTGCAGCTGGTGGAGATTTGGATTTAACTGTAATTGTGGTTTAGCTAAGAGAATAAACAAATACAACAGAAAACAAGAGCTGATGTTGCATATAAGAGAGATTTTATCATAGCAATTAAACTTAAGCTTAATAGAAAGAGAAGTGTGAGTGTTGTACCAGGGGTGAGAGATAAGGAAATATACTAAGGTCTCACTGGCTTCAAACCACTGTTGGAGTTGGGCCCTTAGAGGGATTGAGCTGGAAAAAGAGAACATTGTAGTATAAGACATACTTGAAATTGAGGTTTTGGGAGAGTAGCAGTGATTAGTAACAACAAAGGCATGGGTATGATCACAGAAGTGCATTTTGAAGTTAGGGTGGGGACCAAGATGGTAAAGAAGAATGGAAAGGTCTAGGTCTTAGACTTTGGACTTTGAGTTATCTGCTAAAGAAGTAGTTTTGGAGATAATTGCAATGAACCAGGAGCTAATATTTCAAAGAACAGAGGGAGGTGACTTGGGAGACAACAGCAGCCAAGGAGATGTTTTATAGAGGAAAGAGATTCATTTGTATGGAATAGGATAATGACTAAAGAAAGGGTACCTCTTGCACTTTGAGTCCCAGGCTTATTAAGTTTACAGAAGAAGCAGTATCATCAGGAAGGAGCCAGATTTAAGTTAGGACAAGACGGTGGGAGAGACATTCAAGGAAGAGATTGAAGACATAGTCAGTTTTGCTAATGATTAAACTTGAGAGAAAAAGGAAAAACTATGGATGGTGGATGAATAAAGCAAATTCAGAAAAGATCTTGGAGTAGGAAGAGACTTCAAAGATGATATAATCTAATCTTTTATATCTTGAAGGCTCTTCATAATATGACTAATACTTCTTCCATCTATTTGAGTTTTTTCTGTGACTGGCTTCTTACAAGGAAGACCATTCCAAAAAGGAGATATTTTCTATCTTCAAAGATACTTCCATTTGCCTGAAAAGTCAATAAAATATATACAACACAAATTCCTTATAATAAGGACTCTCCCTTGCTTCCTCTCTCTCCTTCCTCTATTACATTCAAACTCTCTGGTTTGCCTGCTGTTTTCCCTTGTCCTTCTCTAAGACTGGACGTTTATAGATCTCCTATTAACTTGTTTCAAGTCACCGCTAATTTCATCAGCTGACCACCCTAACAGCTACCACCATTTAAAGCAACTTCACTGAGAGGGTACCAGTTCTTTGATCCCTAGTTGCCTCACTATTAGCTGCCTCTACTCTCACATATTCCTCCATACCCATCTTCTCTTTCTGGTTATATCATATTTACTAGTAGTGCTTTTAAAAATATTCTTGATCTCACACACACCTGTCAAGAGTGTAACTATGGACAAATCCCTCTCTATGCCTATATCCCAAAAGCTAAGCATCAAATAATAGGTTGGAAGTCCCTATTGTTTCACATTCACCACACTCAAGTTGGCTTTCCACAATGCAGTCAAGAAACTGTTTCTCCAGAAAGTTTACTCTGCTTATCTCCACAATAAAAACCACATTTTAGCCGCTCTACTTAAATCTTTTATTACTTCTTTCTTCTGTCTACTAATCTCAATGTATGGCTTCATTTCCGACCAGAGAGAATGCATCAGACAGTAACTACTTAATCTTTTTGCTACTTTATCTAAAAATTAACCTGCTGCCTCCCCTTCTCATGACCATGAAGAAAGTGTTATTCTAATCCAAATCCAATCCCTTCATTTGTGCTTCTTTGCTCCTGCACTTCTAGCTTTTCTGTCTCCTGCATCTCAGCATCTTGATTTCTAGCACATACCCTCTTTGATCAGTCAAACATGATCTAGTATCTATAATCTTAAATAAAACAAGACAAGCCTTTACTTGACCTCATACATCTCTTTAGCTATGACTTTTAACTCTTTTGTTTCCTCTATCCTTTCATTACCAGCTTTCCAAGAGAGTGTGTGTGTGTGTGTGTGTGTGTGTTTATTTATACTATTTCAACTTTCTCATCTTTCATTTGATTTTCCATTCTTGCCATTCTAGGGTTCTGCTTGCAGGGTTATCAATTAGTAACATTTTTTCTATCCTAATTTAGTTGTCAATTATTTTACATAATTGAGCGGTATTTTCTTCCTGTGGAGATCAAGAGCATGTTTTGTGGTTATATATTCTAAAATTCTAAATTCTAAAATTATAGGCTCTAAAATTCAAGTGATGGCAATATGATAATTATTCTAACTTTATTTTTTCTTATAACTACAATTAGTTTTTGAGTTCCCATTCTGCTTGGTAGTAAAACAAAGGTAACCAAATAAATTCTAAGAAAATTCATTTGCTTGAAAGTATTCTCAGGCTTGGGTTTTCAGTCAAATCAAAATTGCCTTGCTCCCCCCCCTTCTTCTTTTCTTTCTGGATTGGTTTAATTTCTGAAGTTTATATAATGCAGTAATATCAGATGGCGAGGCATCTGGGCTTCATCCTTCCTTTGTCCTAGACTGACATCTCTTGCCGTGTACAAGCATGTCCCGTGTCCCCATCACATTGGCATCTGTTGAGGTTTCTGTATTCCCACCTGGTTTCTTGACACACATCCTTACACTGCTCTTTGTTATAATTTTCTCTCATCATGACCATGGATCCCTTCAACATCTGCCTGCTTTCTCTCTCTCAGCCAGCTGTCTTGTTGTCAGAGGCAAAAGGAAATCCTGTTGCTTTCTCTTGTTGCCCAGGGACCACATGAGACTTGCTATGGCTGTCTTGTGTCTTTTCCCTTTTCAACAGCAAAGAGACATCTCAGCCCTCTGGATCCAGTTTTACCTAGGTTACTAGGGAATCCTTAAAGGCTGTCTTTTCACATTGTCCTGGAAAGGATTAGGGTAAATGTATCCTTTATTCGTGGGTCCCCAAACTGTGAATAACTTTTTTAAATACCCATTTTAATTTGTACTGATTTAAGAACAGAAAAGACAGTGCATTAAGCTTTTCCTTAGGTCCCACTGGGATCTAAAGGATTCTCTCCAACACATTGTTTAACTTTTTTCTTTACCCAAAGGAGTAATTATTATTCAAATGAGGGGGGAAGATCAATTTAATGTTTCCATTTTTCCAACTCTTTGTTATATCAGTAACAGAGCTTTCGTTAAAATAATAACCATAGATTTAGCATATCTGCTTTTAGGTCTCTGTCTTCACTCATCCCAGCTGGCTGGGCTGGGGGAAAAAAGGACCACATGTTAAAGGGGAAGATACTTAAGATACTAGGGGAAGATTAGAGAGAGATTTGCATTTCTGCAGTAGGGCAAAATTAGTGGCCTGCCCATCTCTTTGGGGAAATATTATAAATGCTGACTAGATTAACATATTTAAATGTATTGATGAACTGAATAGAAAGTAAGGAATACTCTAAGGCAAAGCTAAATGAAAGGGGAAAATGAAAAGTAAGAAGCAATATGTTGATCCTACCTTCCATCTTGAGAGCAATTGCAAATTCTAGTGAGCTTGAGTTTTAGTTTTCATAGATTTGCAGAGCGTAGAGAATAGGTAAGCCAAGTACTTTCTTAAATTAAGAAGGCTAAACGACAATAATCCCATCATAAAGCTGGGTCCAGCAAATTGGCTGGTCCCTTGATATAAGTGTAAAAACTATGTAAAGGTACATTCACTGAGGGTTTTATAAGTAAGATATTCCTATCTTAAATCCTGTGCTGAATAAGAGGGAAAATAATCCTAGCTAAAAACTAAATAACCCTTATATTGGATTATAGCCTGAATTTACCTTGCTTAGGTGAGGTGAAACACTTTAACGCAACACTACAGTTTAAAGTGGCCTTAAGTTGGTATAACCCCTCAGTCACCTAGCAGAAATAACTGTGAACTTGCTCTGAAAGAAACTATCTTTAGTCCAGGCCACAAATAAGTCCCCTAAGTAAAATGTTAAGAAATACAAATTTATAATAAAAAATCACAGAACTCCCGAGGAAATAAAACACCAAAGCTAGAATCTCCAAAAATGAGTCAGAATCTCAAAACTGAATATACAAAATAAATTTGCTATTTATTTGCTATGGGTTGGGTAAATAAATTAAAATGAGAAGAAGATGGGGTGCCTGGGTGGCTCAGTCAGTTAAGCGTCTGCCTTCAGCTCAGGTCATGATCCCAGGGTCCTGAGATGGAGCCCTAAGTCAGGCTTCCTGCTCAGCAGAGTTTGCTTCTCCCTCTGCCTCTATCCCTCCTCCTCCCCCTGCTTGTGTTCTCTCTCTCTGAAATAAATAAATAAAATCTTAAAAAATATATAAAGTACTGAAAGGAGAAAATGGAAGGGGAATATTAAAGAGACCAGAAAGACTTAGCTAAAAGAATCAAAAGATTGGTTTGTTATTGAAACTATTTTTTAGGTCAGGGTCTCTGGAAACAGACTCTGAGATACACATTTACATGCAGGAAGTTTACTTGAGTGTGTTCTTAGGGAAACAACAACAACAACAACAAACCCCCCCCAAAACCCTACAGGGTGGTAAGAGAAGCCTGATTAGGTGATGCAGTTGCAACAGTAGCCTCAGCTTATCTTATCATAAACTCTAGACCTACTCACTCCTAAAATTACTACTCAAAGCCAGATACATTCTTAGTGTTTCTATTATATGGAACAGCAGCCATCCTACAGATAGAATATGAGGTTAGAAGGTGAAAATGAGATCCCGGGGACGAAAATTTCTTAGAAACTGAAAGCTGTGCACACATGGTTGTCATGAACATCTATCCAGGAATCAAAAGTACAGGCACTGGAGTCAGATCATTTCAGTGCACTTCTGACTCTGACACGAGCGACTAGGCTGAAAGCAAATGCTATGTCTCTCTTTTCCTCAGTTTTCCCATACGTAAGTGAAATGTATAAAAACTACTTCGTAGGATTGTTGTGGAGGAAAGGAGCATAACAGAAGAATAAGCATAACACTTGCTACCCAATAATAGCTTATTAAATATCTCTGATACAATAAAAATACCATTAAAAAAGGAGAGGAGGTTTGTAACCCTGATCCCTAACTTAGCGTCTGCCTCAACTTTTCCATATTTACTCTGATGTATTATTTTAATCCCCTTTCCCTAAGACACTTCTGACCATAGCATATGCAGAATCTAATTCCCACTCCAAAAGCAAAACAATATCTTAAGAAGGATAGCTTTACTGAAATATAAGCAATCTAAAACCCCAGGAGGACTGTTTCTCTGACTTTTTCTATACTTTTACAGAGTAAAATTGGCCATCTTGCTTTTGTTATGACAGCATATCATGTATTTGCAGAGTGATACTATTTTTTGGGGCTAAGTGTTTTAGGATAGCATAATTCCTTTTATCTTACTCCTACACTGACAAAACAAGTATAGGTTATGGCATTGAGATTTTTATTGGCAGAAGCATTCACTATTAAATAACATTGAAAAATATGTTTTTATCTGTGCCCTGAAAAGACCATATATAATTTTTTCTTGCGTTTATTTGTTTTCCTACCCTTAGAACGACTGAGGTACAATTGTTTCACTAAAGTCTCTTTATTCTGGCCCTTTGAAAAGAGTGAAATTACTGCTAATTTTTATGGTTGTAATTTCTAGTCTACCCAGTAGAATTAGAATACATCTCATATGGAAGTTTCCATCTCATATGGGAGAAATCCACAGGATTTCTTTACAGCAATAAACAAGTACTTTGTTTTATTCTTTATGTTTGACCAGATTTATCCTCTTCTTCTTTAAAGAAAATCTGGGACAAGTTGGCTCCTACGATAAGCTGTCAGGATGAAAAATCCACACTGTAATGTCAATTTGCAATGCTTGTGGTTCAAAGGATATTTATGGCACATGTGATTTATTTTTCAATCACCTAAGATTTAACAAAGAAACTATATCATGATTAATCTCAAAAAATTGAGAGGTAATTTATTTTTACCAATTCTGGTTGAACAGCAACAGCATGTCATTTCTAAAGGTGCTATTAGGAACAACAATAGCACACCAGCTATTGAAGTATGTATAGACTGAATATTTTAAATTGCAAAGAAAACAAAAGGCAACACCTGAGGAAAATCTAATATAGACATTCTACTGTCATTTTGGGGGAATGCTTTTATGGATATTAGATAGGTGAAAGTGACATATAATATTTTTTCAGGACTTTTATTATGAGATTAACTTATTTTTCAAATGCATGCCATCCTCTTAAGTCTTTCTAACATGATAATTTTAACACAGATTTTATTTCATTAATAAAATTGACAAAAATTAATTAGTTGGGGTGAAAATAAAACAGTGTTGGAACAGCTTCTATGTTTCAAATGCTCTTATTCTTGATTCTGGCAGATGACTTCTTGTACTTCTTAGCATCAACTTCGGAAAATCTACTTTAGAATTAATCTCCTAATATTCACTTTTCAGCTGTATTCTATTCAGGATTAAGCCTTACAGACCTGCCTTCTGCTGAGTAAGTCCTTGGCTTTCTTACTTACACAATTTTATTTTCTTAATGATAACATCTATCATTGCAAATTGCACCTGACATAAATTCTCCTTAAGGTCTTTCTCCTTGTTCTCCTGCAAAACTGATTTAGTCTTTGTTTTACAAATAATTGACAGTTCTTGTCAAAGTACATTATTCTATTACTAAAAAAATTACATAAACTAATCATTTTTGTTCTTTTGTTACAACTATAGAAACAGTAAATAATTAGATATATTTGAATGGATATTGAAATATCTAAGGTACAGTATTAAAAAAGTTATTTTGAAAATAGTGTACTTTATAACTATAGTTGTCTGTACAAATATGTTTGTTCCTTAGATAACAATGTTGAAACACGGAATGTGCATAGAAAAAAATCTGGTATAACATGCACCAAATTCAGCGTTCATTTATTGAGTGGGATTATAGTAAACCTTCATTCCTTATATTTTTATGTATAATACTTGGCAAGAGAGGTTTTGTTTTGGTTTGGCTTGGTTTAAAAATTAAAATGTTGCATTTATTTTAACACAGCTGAATTTAGTGTGGAAAGTGTTTTTGTTTGTTTTGATTTGGTTTTGGCTTTGGTTTTGGTAATAAAACATCAGGAAAAGACAGGAAGCATGTATATCTGCATATTAACAATGACTAATTCCAGGAGGTAGAATTACAGGCAACCTTAATTTCCTTGCTTCTTGACTATATTTAAAATATGTGTTCATAAGGGGGCACCTGGGTGGCTCAGTGGGTTAAATCCTCTGCCTTCGGCTCGGGTCATGATCCCAGGGTCCTGGAATCGAGCCCCCGCATCGCATCGCGCTCTCTGCTCAGCGGGGAGCCTGCTTCCCTTCCTCTCTCTCTGCCTGCCTCTCTGCCTACTTGTGATCTCTGTCTGTTAAATAAATAAGTAAAATCTTAAAAAAAAAAAAAATATGTGTTCATAAGAAAGAATTATCAGTTTAGGCAATGCAAAGTGGAATCATGTGAATGGACTAAAATTCAAAAACTCTCTCATTTATGACACTTGTAAAAACATCTCATTCCTCATATACTTTGTTTTGGAAATATGATTTTATTATTATGGTTAATTCTTGATGAAATTTGCTTATCAATAAACTACCTTAATTGTGTGAGCATTATTAAATCAACAAACCAAATGTAGCACATCACAGCGAAGTTATTGCTTGACTTTCTCAAAAGCGTTAGTTAATTGCAAGGGGAATGACAATTAAGTGAGGTTTTCTTTAACATTTTTTTTCTTGGTGGTTATGTCAGTTTTTCTTGTGTTTGTTTTTAATAAGGTCACAGGTAATGACAGTAGAATAATAGCATACATTTTTTCATGTATAACAGAGAAAATATATTGGGAAGATCAGTTTCTAGTTGTAAAAATTATTAAAACATTAAAAAATTAAAAATACCACTTAGCAAGCCATTGTTTAAGATATTTCTTTCCCTTCTGTTTTAATTTGCTAAACCACTTTTTGTTATGAATTACATAGACGTTTGGATTTCATTAATTTATTTCAAAATTCTTGTATCAAGTGTGCATGTTTTATTCCAAACTATACACTCTATTTTTCTTGTTATTATTGTCTTTCTTGGACTTCTGGCTTTCCTTTGCCTCTTCAAACATCTCCAGCAATATTTAAAATATTTGATAGCTAATGGTAATGTCAGAGGACATTTTCTGGATCCAAGCCAATCATAATGTCTTTAACTAATGTTTATATATACCAAGCTTGCCAGCTACTTACCAGTGCATAACAGAAGATAAATGTACAGCAGTCTGCTACCAAGGCTAAAAGAAGCCAAGCCATCTGACTGCTAGCAACCTAATTCTTACATAGCTGTTTGTAATTCTCATCGTCATGTTACGGCAATATGATTTATTAATCCTTCTGGCATTTTTCTCCTTGACAGCCTCTCAGCTGCTGTTACATCCTTCTTGGATGGGTAAGTTCTATATACTATTTTGAAACTGTGAGTCAAATTTTATGTGTTGAGACTTCATTTGTTTTAGGCACTTATTCTACTAAAGTGGAAGAACTTTAATTTAACACTACCAAAGACAAAAAATATATATATATAGGTTCAAGAGAAGTAAAAATGAAGAAAAATAAATTTGGAGATGTGATTGTGATGGAAATTTTCCACAATTTTAACTCAGAGTGGGTTAAAATATAACTTACATTGCAGTTTTTACAGACAGGCCATAGCACTTTTCTCCAAATGGAAAATACAGTTTTAAGACCTTGACAGTCTCTTGTGAATATTCAAGTACTTTGATTCAGGACTGTTTTTGCCAGAATATTTAGAATTTTACACCTTTTAACTGTACTTTTACATTTAATTTAAAATCATCAATAGTTAGCTAAAACCACCAATTCAAAATGGTAGTTATCCATTGTGTTTCATGTAATTATTTTATTATAAACTTAGATTTGATGTCACTTAAATACTATACACATTAAATACAAACAATTAAAAAAGCTATTGGGGGACGCCTGGGTGGCTCAGTTGGTTGGACGACTGCCTTCGGCTCAGGTCATGATCCCGGAGTCCCGAGATCCAGTCCCGCATCAGGCTCCCAGCTCTGTGGGGAGTCTGCTTCTCCCTCTGACCTTCTCCTCGCTCATGCTCTCTCACTGCCTCTCTCTCAAATAAATAAATAAAATCTTTAAAAAAAAATGGCTAATTTGCACAGATAGAATTATAGGCAATCTTAATTTTCTTTATGTGTGTATAAATATATTTACTTCTTATTTATATATTGCACACACACACACACACACACACCAATGATTTACTAAGCTAAGCTCCAATCAGGGTTGTGTTGCTAGAATCTATAGCAAAAAAGAGAAAAATATTTGAATTCTATAGTTCCTTTCATCTAATAAAAGAAATGAAGTATTTTTATTTAATGTGGACAGACACATTTCTTCATGTGAGTGAATCCAGAAACATTTCAGCCATATAAAATATATTATGAGCTATTATATTGTCAACTATAAATTTGCACAGACTTTTTTTTTCAGATGGGTAACATTCTTCTGTGAATGCTTTGGTGATTGTAATTGTGATTGTGTGTTTCCTCAACTATTGAGGTGTTTTCTGTCACATTTCTTCAGAGAGGTAAAACAAATGGTTTATTCCTGTAGGAAAAATGCAAACATAATGCGACTTAGAATGTGTTTTAACCTCAGTCAGGAGCTTGTTTTGAGATGCAGAATTTGTCACCATTGTATTAGAAAGTCATAATATTTATCTAAAGGATTTTATGTTTTTTAAAGATTTTTATGTATTTATTTGAGAGAGAGAGCCCACAAGTGGGGAGGAGGGGCAGAGGGAGAAACAGGCTCTCTGCTGAGCAAGGAGCCCAACAGGCAGCTGGATCCCAGGACACTGGGATCCTGACCTGAACCTAAGGTATTTATTTGCTTAACAGACTGAGCCACCCAGGAACCCCTGTCTATAGCATTTTAAACACAGCTGTGCCAGTTGCAAGTGAGTGTATAAAATAAGAAAGAGTTTTTTGGTCTTTGTGTCTTTCTAATTTCTGTGGAGTCTTTTGTCTGGCCTAGTCTAACTCAAAATCATTACTACTTATACCCAACTTGTTTAAGTTCCATGAGAACTGGTAAAACAATCAATGGAGAGCCAATTAAGTAATTACTAATTTTCACATAGCTTCTCACTCATTAAAAACTGGGGGAAAAAGAGGAAAATCTGGCATACCCTAGACTTTAAGAAGTAGTGTCCTCTGTTTCAATCTCTTCTTTTATAGTGTATAACAATATACCATAGGAAATAATGTCTCAACATCCAGAAAATTTGAATTTTAAGTCACTCCTCTTTATTAAAATCATAATACTATTAGAGATCCTTTTAAAGTTAGTGTTGATTTTTAAATTTTCAATAATATGACAAATAATTTACTTATGCTCACATTAATAAAGTGACAATTCATCACAAGTAAACTGTATTTCCCAAAATTAGTACATCTTATTTTCTTTCTGAAGTCACATAAATTAATTTGTAACTATTGATACTGTGGAGGCCGAGAAAAATCAAGGCCATCCCACCTCAGGTTTAGCCTTAGCATAAGTACATCCATCTCAGACCCCTGTGCCCAAGGGCTGAAACTTTCCCCTACTTTACTTTAGTTCCAGGAGGCCCCACCCTACTTTAATTCTAAAGACCCCCCACCCTACTTTAGTTCCAGGAAGCCCCACCCTACTTTAATTCTAAAGACTCCCACCCTGCTTTGGTTCCAGAGACCCCCACCTTGCTTTAGTAACAGGAACCCATAAATACCCCTGCCTTGCTTAAGCTCGGGGTCCAAGTCTCTACTCCGCTGAGTTGGGTATACTTGGGCCCAAGCTTAAGCATGTCACCTTGGGGTCCAAGTCCCTACTCCGCTGTGTCGGTTATATTTGGGCCCAAGCCTAAGCTTGTCAAATAAACCCTCCTGTGGTTGCATCCGTGCTTGGCAACTTGGTAGTCTCTCAGACACGAAAACTCGGGCATAACAATACTGCATATATATTGTGGGGAAGTTTGGACCATTATGAAATTTACATATATAAAATACATTGTATTATATACATATGTGCATTTGTGATTGTGGTATTGTGATATATATTATATATATCATAATTAATGTATATATGCAATTAATGCTTAAACAGTCTTTACACGGTTTTAGAACAGAGAAAGTAGATGCCCCAAAAGATAGCTCTGGCAGTGATAGTAATAAATTTAAAGCATTGGATTACCCAGTTTTCAAAACACTTATTAATGAATGAAGATTCATTTTAGAAAATTATTAGGAATGCCTATAATTCTTTCAAAATTCAACTATAGAATGCTTCACAATTTGGGGAGGGGCAGCGTCAAAGAGGTCATTAAAGACTGTTGCATCTTGCACTTTATACGTCACGAAGTAAAGATTTATGAAGAATGATTAATTGTTTAGGTGCTAATTTACCATTAATCATTCTGAAGCATAATTAATGACAGTGTTTTATTTTGAATCACAACATAAGTATTTCCTATTTTAAAAAATCATGTGTAGTAAAAATCCATGCAAGTGTATTTTAATTCAGATTTGGAGTTTTTCAGTATCTTATAAAAAAAGTAAAATTTACAATGCATGGGTATTGTGTAGAACCTGTCCAGATAAAGGGAAAACTTGCACATGCTTATACAGAAGCCTTGTTTCTCGAGAGCCCCAAAGTGTCTTGATTCTCTTTTCTTCCCTCTTGTTACCTAAGTAAGATAAAACATACTGTACTCAGTTTGCAAACATGTAATTTCAGAGATGTTTGCAGCAGTAAGGAATTTAATTACATGTTTCTTACATGTTTACTGATAAACTTTATTGTAGTTGTTAAATTTTATTTTTTATTGAATTCAGAGAATTAATAAAAAGATTAAAATAGTATTTTGAGAAATGTGTAATTATGAATTTCTAAGGAGCAGTGATGAACCTGACAACATTAGTTTTTCAATATTCTCAAAACTCAAAGAGTAAGGAGAACCAGCTTTCTTAGCGAATTGTTATATAAATTAATGAATAAACACTGTGTGATGGGGCTATCAGTGTATAAAATTGTTATATAGACTTGAAGCATGACTTCAACATCAATACAGCAAGTATATCGCCATATCCTTCTCCAGAAGCAGGAATGAGGGGTGCTAGGGTGGCTCAGTTGGTTTACTGTCAGACTGTTGGATTTCAGCTCAGGTCATGATCTCCAGGTTTAGAGACAGAACCCCATATCAAGCTCTTTTTGCCCAATGTGTAGTCTGCTTGAGATTTCTCTCCCTCTCCTTCCACCCCTCCCTCTGCTTATACACACACTCTAAATAAATAAATAAATAAAATCCTTTAAAAAAAGAAGCAGGAATAATACGCATGAGAAGCCCTGAGTTCAGCATATTTAGGAACATGGCAGACCTGTGTTTTTCATATGTATACCATATCTCTCCCACTAAAATAACCCAATCTGTTCCACGTATATCAATTAGTAGGGGCCCCAGCTCCCATCCCTTCATAACCCCCAACACCATAATGAGGGATGGACATATGACTCAGGTCTATAAAATTAGGGTTCGCTATACCATTGGTCAGACAGATTGGCATCAGGCTATATGAACAATACAAGTTAGGTTACTACTTTTGTCCTTATTTGCTACAAAAAGGAACAGAGTAAAGCAAACCTGAAACATGAATAGAAACAGAATCCCTATGTCATGGTTTGAGACCTAGAATCTTTTCAATAACATCTGTCAGTATAATCACTTTTTAAAAAATGATTGTTATTTTGAGATTCTACTTTGTTATTTTGATTCTTGATAAATACACTATAAATATTGATTTGGTGTGATATGATATTTTGGGACTTCCAGGTCATTCTCTGATGAGGTCTTGATAATAGTGTGGTAACTGAATCCCAATGTTGTATGACAAAGATCTAGACTCTGTGCAAAATTTGTCAAAATCGGGGAAAATGAGGCATTTTAGATACATATTTTTACAATGTGAGTATGTATATGCATGTGTGCTTAATTTTTAAGGAAGTAAGTTAATTACAAGAAAATATCCAATAGCAGAATTACAAGTGTTCAGTTTTTTTGTTTTTTGATTTTTTTAGCACCTAAAGAATTGACCTCTCTGTTAGACATTTAACTCTTCTAAGGACATTCAGTGTCTTTTGGGATCTTTGGAGAAGCTGCAGGCACAGAATTTGCAGCAATGCTAGCATTCCTTCTCTTTCAGTTTAACCCTTCTTAATCCTAGTATGGGTAGTTTACATTGCCCTTCCTCCTGCCCTTATCCTCATTTCTCTAGTTCTTTAGATAACCTGATGGGAGAGGAGAACCCATTACTAAACATTGACTACAATGTGCTAAAGTGCTCACCCACGCGTAAGATTCTTCTATTTACTGCCCTTGTTATTTATGTTGATATTTGCTTAATCTAAGATGTATGTATTTAACATATATTGAGTGATTTAGAAAGACCATGCAAATATATTTTATCCACAATTCTTTCTTTCATTGAATTACATGATTTTACCCACACTGAATGTCATAGCATCTTCATATCTACTCTTTTTTTTAAATTAACATATAATGTATTATTTGACCCAGGGTTACAGGTCTGTAAATCATCAGTCTTACACAATTCATAGCACTTGTATCTACTCTTTTAAAATATGGAAACATGTCATGCTGTATATTATCAGTAGGATGGACTTGCACAATTGAGAATATATTTAGAATCCGCTGGCAAGCCCCATGGTTTCTGTTTTGTTTTGTTTTTATTTTTATTATTATAATTTTGATCTTACGTTATCAGATGCCTTGTGGTCACTTTAAGACAAAAACACAATTCCAGTTTGGTAAAATTGAATTGACTAACCCTGCATGGTAATCAAATGTGGAACTTAAAGTTAAATATTTTCTCTTTCTCCTTATGGGCCAAGTAATATAAGGCATAGGAATGAATCTCTTTTTAAAATTTTGTTTTATTTAAATACAATTAATATATAGTGTATTATTGGTTTCAGAGGTAGAGTTCAGGGATTCATCAGTTGCATATAATACCCAGTGCTTATTTTGCCCTCCTTAATGCCCATCACCCAGTTACCCCCTCCCCCCACCCACCTCCACTTTAGCAACCCTCAGTTTGTTTCCTAGAGTTAAGAGTATCTTATAGCTTGTTGCCCTTTCTGATTTTGTCTTATTTTATTTTTCCCTCCCCTCCCCTATGATCTTCTGTTTTGTTTCTTAAATTCCACACATGAGTGAAATCATACAATAATTGTCTTTCTCTGATTGACTTATTTCACTTAGCATAATACCCTGTACTTACATCCACATGATTCTTCATTCTTCCTAGCTTTCATTCCCTCAACCAACTCAGCTCTTGAGCTAAGGACTTTTTAGTTTCCATGATCAAAGGAGAAGAGGAAGGAGAAGAAAGCAGATAAGGGCACTTTAAGGACGAATTCATGCCTTCTGGGCCAGATGCATTTTTTCAATCAAACTTTCTTTGTTCTTATGGATCACTTCTGTGGCTCTTTTGTTGCTAGGTCATCGTTTTGGACAAGATACCATTTTAAATGACTGCAGGCCAGTGCTCCTATTGCTAGATCCACACCTGGTACATCAGATTCTTGCACTTCTTAACCTAGTATCAGGACAAGTGGTGTGATCTTGTTCCTGCAACCTTGTGCTGTTTCCCTTTTAGATTTCTCAAGCATAAGTCAAGAACCCACGTCAGTGTCATATCCCCTTTAGTGACATATACCCAATACCTTGATAGGTCTGTTGGACTACCTTTCACTGACTTATATTAGTTTTACCCTCCAGTTTTTGAAGTGTTGAATGTAGGAGGGATTGTGGGGGAGGACAAAGTGTACAACTTAGTGTTCAACTTTCTCCAAAGAAGTCTTTAAATATTCTGTCTTTATTTTCCAGCTCTCAACCATCCGTGTCCTTGATGGGACTGAGGGATTCATTTTAATTATTTATTCATTTATTATTAATTTAATTATTGTTTTAGGTCACTATTTTCGGCTGCTACACAGCAGTAGATAACCAGGCCATTAACTATGAAATATTGAGAGCATTTTTCCTTTCAAAAATGCATTAAAAAATGAACCATTTAGAGAGTTTATTGTACCATTATGGTTCAGGTCAGGATTCCTCAAAGCAGTCCTACTGACATTTGGGGCTAGGTAATTTTTGTTGTGGGGGGCTTCCCTGTGTATTGTTAAAAGTTTACCAGCATTCCTGCCCAGTTCTACTAAATTCCAGTAGCACATAATCCCCTTAGCTGTGACTACCAACAATGGCTCTAGACATTTCCAAATGTCCTCTAGGGGAAAAAACCACTCCTGGTTGAGAATCCCTGGTTTAGATAATCTTAGGGAAAGAATGGTAGGAGAAAAAAAAAATCTTGGGAAAGAAAAAAATAAAAAATGTTATATTCTAAATAGCCAAGAATTTGTATCAAGTCCACTAATAGTAAACCATGAAGTAGAGACATTACTGAAACAAGCATATTCCAGGATTAGATGCACTGTTTGCAAAATCATCAAAATGTTCATGCTATTCATACTTTATATATACATAGATCTAGAGCACCATTAAGTTATGCAGTTATTGAAGTTCACCTTCCTGAATTATTTTATTTTTGGAACTTTGTTTCTCTTATTTCATGCTTCAGCTGATTTTTCATGTTATTTTGCATTGTTTCAATAAAAACATTTTTATAAATGAATGGCTTTCTGAGAGATGAATTTTGTCCCTGAGATAACCCCATATTTAGCATTTGGAGCTTTAAAAAAATACTTATCAGGACACAATTACTAATTGAGACTAATGGGGTATGCTGTACATTTCTGACAGTATAATCTACATCTTCAAATTTTGATGATAATAATTGCATGGCAACTTACAATTCAGAAAGGAAAACTATCAGAATTTTGAGTCATGGAAAAGGAACAAAAGGGTTAAGGTTTACAGTAAGGGGACATTTGATTTTAAAAAGAACCCTTGTTTTCTTCTCCAGTATGACTGTTTTAAACTACTGACATTATAATCCTGAATTTTCACTTTTCATATTCTTATATAAGCCATTTAAGAAGAGGTTCTGGATACTCCACTGTAATTTATTACAATTGTTTCAAACTTTTCTTTTTGAGCAAGAATTATTGGGATAGGTACAACACTAGTTGGTTTGTTTACTTTTGTAAATTGTTTAATAGTCCAGAGGAGCTTGCCCTAAAAGAAAGCAAATAAATTGATTTTGTTTTCATCTTGGAGTCAGTGACAGTGCTATTATTTCCTAACAATTCTGCTTCAAATGCTGGTTGTCACAAATGGTGAAAAAACCATGAGAGGATTAGTGCAAATCTATCTTCAGTATTGGACAATGCAAATCTATCACCAGAACGAAACGTCTCAGACTATAATATATACTGTTAGAAAATGAGAAGCATTAACTACATGTTTAATCGTCAAGAGATTGGCCCACATTCCCGATGTTAACACAATGGTGTTTCACTGGAAGTCTAGGTAAGCTAGTGCCTCATATTCTGGACTTAACTTTCAAATATGCCAGACATTATCTTTTTCTTGGTAATTGGGATGCCACTATTACAAGGCATATATCTGTCACCACTTGACAGCTACCACTTATCAGAGGAATAGGACATCCATTGCACAGAGCATTCAAATAGATTAAATCCATTTTTCTTTTTTTTTTTTAACAAACTTTACATAGTGCAATGACATAAATTTATTTATAAACTATTCATAACTTGTAGATGGTTTTACGTCTTTCATTTTTCAGGAAGTAAAGGCATTATGAAAGCTGAATAGATACAGCATGCTGTATATTTGCCCTTCTGTAAATGATTTTTATTTTAACGTGACTCTTTTTTGTGAGGGCAAGTTGCTAAACAAGGTGAGATCATTTATATTTTGTCACATTTGCTTTGAAGGATTAATGTACACCAAAAGAAGAATCAAAAAGATAATATTATGTAGAGCCAACTTATGAAGCAAAGAGAGTAAGTTACTATTTAAAAACAAAATTAGGTTGCATGCTGTTTATCAATATGGTTTTGTAATTCTCATATTTATTTAATTTAATTTGGCACATGTTGTCCTGTTTAATGTCTATGAGTACCTCCTTTACCAGATTGATGATGGTTTATAAATGTTATCGGTAATTAGGAGGCAATTTATGTCATGCTTTTTAGAAAACTACTAGAACCATTTTTTATAACAGCAACAAGCAAAATTCAGCATGCTAACACATTATGTTGTCATCTGCCCAAATAAAAGTTTTTAGGTTATAAATAAATCAATTAACTTCAGGTGAGTAAATTGAAACAAAGAAATAAAAACCCCAAACCTAGTTTTGTTCAGTTTCTCTATCAGAAACACATTAAAACCATGTGATCTGAAAGTATATTTTTTTTTATAAAGGTCAGTCTTTTCTCTCTTGAAAGTTAGTTACATCACTAGTGAACTTTAAGTATTCATAAACCTGAATAATGACCTAAAATCAATGTTGATTTATGATATCAAATAAATCTAGATGAAGTATGCCAAAGTTCCAAAGTAAAAGGAAGAGACTTTTTGGGTATGTGTACAATAAATATTGAGGGAAATAAATGAACATGGGAATAGTACCTAAGAGCCTAAATTTTGAAATGTTGTTCTGTGATACTCATTTACTTCTCCAATGTCTTTATGTTCACACATACACCAAAAAGTAACAAGGTCAATTCTGTAAAAAATTTTGTATGTAGGTAAACATCTCTAAATCATTTGACACTTGCTGTTTTAGTATTATTTTTATAATTTCTTTAAATTGAGGAGCTATTAAGAAACTGTTATATATAATTATACAAGTCTTGACACTAATGTAATGAAAAAAATTGTCCTGTGACTTATAGTTGAATTCTTACAACTTCACAGTCATCCCTCAAATATGTCAAAAGATAGGAAATTATTTTTTGTTCACTACGTATACTCACTGTGTATACCTTCCATAGTGTGCTTCTACCGTAACTGTCTAAAATCACTTTGTATGCCAAAAAGATCTTTATTTGTATTTATTTTTGTTTGGCTTATGTATTATTCTCTCCTCCTATGATAGAAAACAGTAGATCACAATATTTTGTGCAAAGTATAGCTCAGTAAATTCATGGTGAATCTGTAAATGATAAAATGAAGGCACCAACAGATGACTGACGAACTGAAAGATTGGTGAGTGAATGAGTATCATATAATACTTTTTTCCCCCGATGTTCTCTCTGATAGCCCCCTTGTACATTATCATTGTCTGTTTCCCAGGCTTTAGCTTTCTGCTATTTTATCCTCTTTTGATCCATTCATTTGGTGTCATTATCCTGATAAATTATTATTTATGATAAGCATTCTTCAATGGAATATTTTTTGGCATACTTTTTAACAGTGTTTTCTTATATCATTTCTATGCCCTCTCAGGTTACTAACATATGCAGAAAAGTTATGAAAATAATATATAATTTCCAAGTAGGATGTACATAAGGAATCAGGAATATTTATTTATTTATATATTTATTTATACATTGACTAATTAAAGGATCAAAACCAGTCACTTCTGTAGATGCCAAAGACATTTAACAAATTTACCATGTATTTTCAAATAAAAACAACTTAATAAATTAGTAGGAGAAATATACTTTCTTTTTTTATAATTTAATTTTTTTCAGTGTTCTAAGATTCATTGTTTATGCACCACACCCAGTACTCCATGCAATATGTCCCCTCCTTAATACCCACCACTAGGCTCACCCATCCCCCATCCCCTCCAAAACCCCATTTGTTTTTCAGAGTCCATAGTCTTTCATGCTTTCTCTTCCCCTCTGATTTACCCCAATTCACTTTTTTTTTCTTTCTCTAATGTCCTCCATGTTATTCCTTATGCTCCACAAGTAAGTGAAACCATATGATAATTGACTTTCTTTGATTGACTTATTTCACTCAGTGTAATCTCCTCCAGTCCCATCTGTGTTGATACAAAAGTTGGGTATTCATCCTTTCTGATGGCTGCATAATATTCCATTATATATATGGACCATGTCTTCTTTATCCATTCGTCTATTGAAGGGCATCTTGGCTTTTTCCACAGTTTGGTGATTGTGGCCATTGCTTCTATTGAACATTGGGGTACATATGGCCCTTCTTTTCACTACATCTGTATCTTTGGGGTAAATACCCAGTAGTGCATTTGCAGGATCATAGGGTAACTCTATTTTTAATTTTTTGAGGAATCTCCACACTGTTTTCCAAAGTGGCTGCACCGACTTGCATTCCTACCAGCAGTATAAGAGGGTTCCCCTTTCTTCACATCCTCTGCAAAACTTGTTTACTGTCTTATTGATTTTGGCCATTCTAACTGGTGTAAGGTGGTCTCTCAATGTGGTTTTGATTTGAATTTCCCTGATGGCTAATGATGATGAACATTTTTTTCATGTGTCTGTTAGCCATTTGTATGTCTTCTTTGGAGAAGTGTCTGTTCATGTCTTCTGCCTATTTTTTGACATGATTATCTGTTTTTGGGGTATTAAGTTTGAGGATTTCTTTATAGATCTTGGATATCAGCCCTTTGTCTGTAATGTCATTTGCAAATATCTTCCCCCATTCCGTGGTTTGCATCTTTGTTTTGTTTCCTTTGCTGTGCAGAAGCTTTTTATCTTGATGAAGTCCCAAAAGTTCACTTTTGCTTTTGTTTTCTTTGCCTTTGGAGACATGTCTCGAAAGAAGATGCTATGGCCAATGTCAAAGAAGTTACTGCCTATATTCTCCTTTAGGATTTTGATAGATCCCTGCCTCAAATTGAGGTCTTTCATCCCTCTTCAAGTTTATCTTTGTGTATGGTTGAATTTCATTCTTCTATTCATAGCTTTCCAATTTTCCCAGCACCATATATTGAAGAGACTGTCTTTTTTTCCACTAGATATTTTTTCATGCTTTGTTAAAGATTATTTGACCATTGAGTTGAGGGTCCATATCTGGACTATCTACTCTGTTCCAATGTTCTATGTGTCTGCTTTTGTGCCAGTACCATGCTGTCTTGGTGATAACAGCTTTGTAGTAAAGTTTGAAATCAGGTAACGAGACATCCCCACCTTTGTTTTTCTTTTTCAGCATTTCCTTAGCAATTCGGGGTCTTTCTGGTGCCATACAAATTTTAGGATTGTTTGTTCCAGAACTTTGAAAAATGTTGGCAAAGAAGTCAAACTCTCTCTCTTCGCAGATGACATGATACTTTATATGGAAAACCCCAAAGACTCCACCCCTAAGCTACTAGAACTCATACAGCAATTCAGTAATGTGGCACAATACAAAATCAGTGCACATAAATCAGTTGCTTTCTTATACACTAACAATGAAAATATAGAGAATTGTTTCCATTTACTATAGCACCAAGAGCTATAAAGTACCTTGGAATAAACCTAACCAAAGAGGTAAAGGATCTGTACTTGAGGAACTACAGAACACTCACCACAGAAATTGAAGAAGACACAAAAAGATGAAAAGCATTCCATGCTCATGGAGCAGAAGAATAAACATTGTTAAAATGTCTATACTGCCCAGAGCAATCTATACTTTGAGTGCCATCCTGATCAAAATTTCACTGGCATTTTTCAGAAATATAATTTCTTAAAGTGATGAGAAGAACATGTCAAGAACAAACATCATAGTTAATGCTGAAACACTAGAGGTATCACCACGGAAGTGAGAACTTGAACAAAGATACCACACTAATTCAGTTATGTTGATGTAATGAAATAATACATGATCCATGTGTATAGAACAATGTTCTAGTTATAAAAACCAAGCAGTAGAGAATATAGATTATATTATCAAATTTTGGAGGGATGATATATATATATTAACCTGTGTATATATGTATACATATTTATTTAATAACTTGTATCTGTAAATGAATGAACTAAATTCATATTCACAGACTAGAAAGAGTTCATAATATGTGAAGAAAGAAAATTAAAGAAAAATATCATAATATATGTACATTTACATATATTACACATCATAATATATGTAATATAACTTTTGCTTTTCAGAATTATCCATTATATGCCTATAGTCAATATTTTCATGAAACTGTCCTTTCCTGTAGTGTGCATGTACCCATATGATGGAGATACAAGCCCTTAAATCACATACATATTAATAGATTAAATAGATATTACCCATTATAAGCTTGTGGACATAGTAAGTGCATTTATGTATTATGATGTGATAACCCAAGAAAATGAATTAAAATTTTCAGAATAAAATGATACTTCCTCAGAGGGTAGAGTCAACCTAATGCTTGTCGGTTGAAATGTTCAACAGCTGTTTGAACATGCTGTCATCTGGAAGTTAAAAAAGAACCAATTCATCAAAATCAACAATACTCACGGAGGGAATTGTATGGTCTCATAGTTACCTTTATATTAAATCTAGAAAAAAATTCATCTAAACCATCTGTTGTATATAAGACACTAGTTAATGACAACATTGTTATCTTCAACAGAAGCAGCACTGCTGAACATAACACCATGAAAGCCATTGTCTGTCTGTATGTTTTGTAGTTATATGTATTTGAGCAGAACAATTTCACAGTAATTACATCAAATGAAAAGTTGGCTTACAGAGATTTTCAGAATAAATAGTGGTTAATTACAGAATGACTAAACTGTTACACTGCTAACCTTTCGACAAAATCTCTTTTCATGAAACAATTTTATCAATGCTCATTATTACTTTCATGATGAGAAAGTACCTTTTCATTTTATGACTTAATGGCCATAGGTCAACAGGTATTGAATTGTAGAAAAATTCAGACTCTATTAGGGAAGAGAATCAAAGGAGAAAATACTGTCTACTGTTGGAGATAATTTTTCTGTGTAAACTTAATGGAGCTTTTCCTTCTTGATACCTGGATAAAGGAACATGGATACTCCATTCTCTCTGTCTCTCTCTTTTCTTTTTTTCAGTATTACTTTTATGTTGTGACTAGAAGGTGAAAATCTGATAAAAAAAAAAACCAACAACACTATGTTCTATGCCCAGTTTTAATGATTAATGCTCAAAAAAAAATCCAGTTTTCAAAAATAATAATTTTGTCATGACTCACAGTGCCATCAGATGACACAAAAATTTTGTGAAGTGGACACTTGACTCATGAAATGTTGAACATAACTCAGGTGATTCCTGCATCTGCCAAATGACTCATTTATCATTTAATGATACTATACAGCCTAGATCATTAAAATCATTCAGGTTTACTGAGTTTTGGCTTTTGACTTAGGCATTATGAGGTTTTCCCTTCCTCCCTCACTTCTTCTGTCCTTTTCTCCCCTCCTTCTTCCCTCCCTCCCTCCCTCCTTCCTTCCTTTCTTTCTTAATGGTCAAGTATTGATTGTGTTCTTCATGGATTAAGAACTGGTAAACATCTTAATTTTGAAAAACACTTTTTACATTTCCTATTACAGCATTATATTTTTTCTTTAGTTAAGATATTTTTTTGATTCAAGGTAAAGAAGAGTAGATTTCATATTTATACATCCTAAAAATATTTAAATACTAAAAACCTTGAATATATTTTCAATATATCAAGTATTTTTAGGTCTCCTTTAATTCTCTAAATGTCTCTTCAACTACAATCTTAAATCTGATTTTTTTTGTCATTTTATAAATGGATGAAATAAAGAACTATACCACAAATTTGGAATCTAGAGAGCTTTATTTTATAGTTTCTCATATTATATAAATACCTATCTCTAGCATGTGACAACATATCAAACTAGAAAATTTCTCCACTTAAAACTATAGTATTTATTCTCAGGACAGGACAGCCTTCATGAAAATGTGACCTATGGAATCAAACAGGACCTGTTCTTATTTATGGCCTTGCTTTTGCTGTCCTGAAATCATTAATAATTTTTAATAGCCCCAAGTTTTCATTTTGCACTGTGCCCTTCCAGTTATGTATCTGGCATAAAGATACAAAGTATAAAAATGTGAAACTATCTGTGTTTGTATGAGTTACTTAAATAACTGAGTTTGTGAGGTGAAAGCCTAGCTAGTTTCCATATTTTCTTCCTTCCTTCTGTCTTTTTTTCCCCAAATTACTAGAGATCTACTATTGAACAAAAAAAATCTGTATGACTAAAATGAAAACTGGTAAGATTCAAAACCCATTTTTTCATGAGTATAAGTTTAGTGACCATCTACACACAAAATTTTGAGTTCACATTTGTGAACTGTTTCCAAACGATGTGGCAGACCTGCTTCATTACAATTCCCACAGCCTTTATATCAGGCCAGTATCCTTGTTTCCCAGTTTCTAAGTGTTGGCTGTTAACATTCAAGCTTAGTCCACCCATAGCACTTGTACCACCTGGTAGGGAGACAACTCTGTGGGAAGATCCAGGGATAGACTTAGACATATCTTTACCCTTTCTTGGCTCTTTCTCCTTCCCTTACTTGCTTCACTTCCTGTCTTAAGGTTCAATAAATTATTTGTGCCTAAATCCCTTCTTAGGCTGACTTAAGTCAGAAGTGAAGTTAAAACAGTTTAAGTTTTAAGGAAGCTGATTTGGGAGAGAACAGATACCTGGATATGGGACCAAAGAGATAATGGTTATGAATAAGTTTTTAGAATTTGCTATCTAGAAAGATAACACAGTATTATATTGTCCACATTAGATGTTCAAGAATATTTATCATCACTATATCAGCACAAAAGTGACCTGTGTTACTGTGAAAAAGGGGCTATTATCAGTGATGTCTGATTTGTATAAAACAGTAATTTTTAACTTACTATATTTTATTCATGAACTTGAAAGATTTTTAATATATCTTTTGGTTATCCTTATACCTTTTCTGCTGTTTCTATTGTGATGTAAGTAGCAATTAGTATTTATTCTATAAAGAATAATGGTCTCACAAGCACTTTTATTTGAAGAAAAGTTTTACCAAGATCATATTATTAATTCTCAGTTGTCACTAAGATCAGAAAAAAATAATTGGACTCAATTTGCAGAGCTAGTACTTTTGTGTATTTGTGCATGCATACACAAGAAGATCTTTATACCAAACATGAGTATTAAGATAGAAATAGGAAAGATAAATTCTTAAAATTTCCTTCTCTTCTGATATATATTATATATATACACATATATACTATACCTGTTGAAAGTGATTGTAAATACATCTATGAAACTCTCAAGGTCCTTGATAGATTCAGCACCTATAATTATGAGCATTTCTTAAAAGTGTTCATAACAGGATACCCCGGTGGCTCAGTAGGTCAAACATCTGCCTTCAGTTCAGGTCATGATCCCAGGGTCCTGGAATTGAGTCTCGCATTAAGCAAGAAGCCTGCTTCTCCCTCTGCCTCTGCTTCTCTCTCTCTGTCTCTCATGCATAAATAAATAAAATCTTTTTAAAAGAAGTTTTCACAATATAATCATAAGTCTTCTATAGCTGCTTATGATAAAATAACCATTTCTCAGGGTTTATAAGCATTGAGGTTTTTTTTTTTCTTAATACCTCTTCCTGTAGGTACAAAAGTGACCAGATTATCATCAAAGAGTTGGGCATTTTCTTTCCAAGAAAGGTAATTTTAAGGTTAGAGTGCATTGTTATACATAGGGGAAAACTGGACTTTTTGATTCAGCATAAGTTATAAAATTGATGAGATACATGTATTTTATTCAATGTGGAGTTGTTGGCATCATGGACTAGTCATTATTCTCCTATTCAGCTCTTAGATACTTCATCATATCAGCACCTCTTCTCTCTCTCCTTCCCACTCCTCCAAGGATAAAGAAATGTAAGTTTTCTGTTCTACATCCAGCTCTTATATTAAGTTAGACTAAGTTTAGGCACTGTACCAGAGATGCTAGGTTTCTGCCTATCTTTCAGCTTAAAGTGTTAGTGTTTAAAAGCATTTTCAATGGGTGAGATCCTCTGGATTTTGCTTACTTGAAGAATCAATGCGGGAGCAATGAAAAAAATTTCTTGGAATACATTGCTGAAAATTGCACATTTTTGAAGTTATAACTAAGGTGATTTCAGATTCTAGTCCTTTGCTGTATGCAAGCAGATAGAAATTCATCTGTTATAGGGGCATCTCAACTGGGTACCTCAGTTGGTTAAGCATTAGACTCCTGATTTGGGCTCAAGTCATGATCTCCAGGTTGTGAGATGAGCCCTGCGTGGGCGTCCAGTGCTCTGCCAGAAGTCTGCTTGAAATTCTTTCTCCCTCTCCGTCCAACCCCCCACGTGTGCTCTCTCTCTAAAAATAAATCTTTAAAAAAAGAGAAATTAATCTCTTATATAAGTGAGAAAGAATTGTATGCTAGTTGAGCATGCCTTTTAAACACTTTAAAAACACTCAGCATATAAACTTGTATTTGAGTTTGTGGGTGTTCTTTGTTATTGTGTGTTTTCAAAATTTCCAATGTGTGGTGTGAATAACAAAACAAAAAACAAAAAACAGTTCCTTCCAGATTCCTTATTTGATTTACTTAATTAGATAATACCTACGTACATTCTATATTTCCATGAGTGAGTAAAAGTAAATTTGGTCTTGTGAAAATGTGTCCTGTGCTTTTAAGTTCCACAAATCAAATCATATTCATTTTCATAGAAATGCAATAAATATCATTTCTAAACCAGAAATTTTTCTTATGCTAATGTGTTATAAGAAAGAAAAGGAGTTTTTTAAAAATTTTTTGCTTAAAATTATATTGTTATGGGATTTACAGCTACATTAAAAATAAAGTATGATTTCAAACTGGAAAAAAAAAAGATCTGTGTTAGAATCTGACTGGTGGTTCTGAAGGACATGCCTGTACCTCTCTACAAGAAATATTTTAAAATTAATTCTTCTTATACTTTGAGAAGGTAGGGTGAAAACAGAAAGATACCTAAAACAAGAGCCTGTTCAGTGTGAAAGAGGGAACACAAAACATGAAAATTATTTACTCCAGTGATATGGATGGTTGTTATAGAATGTGTGTTTATTTTGCAACTCCTTAAAAGCGTTTAAGTTTTAGAGGTAATAAATCATGTACTATACTTTTTAATACAGACCCAGAGTTCATTTATCTGGATTTAAAACTCCCTTCCATTTGTGTGACTTTCAGCAAGAAAATTAATTTTGCTATCACCAATCAAGTTTAGTCATCGGTAAATGTTGGGTAATAAAATCTTTCTCATAGGATGGTTGTTAGAACTAAAAGAAATACCTTAAGTGCCCAGTACAAGTATTAGTGCCCTAGGTTTCTAGTCTTTCTCTCTCCCTTATATATTATTCTATAAATATTTATTACTATAATAGTGAGCACATAAATTTTTATATCATTTTATTTTCTGCTCTATAGGCTTATTGATACAACTTATAGAAGAATTTGGAAATTGGTTATAGTAGGCATAATGTTTTACTGTCCATCATACAAAAACTAATTTCTAGTAGTATTTCCTATTTTGTGTTCTGATAGGAACTATAGACCTGTCCTACATGATATAAACTAGAAGGGCCATTCCTACATTTTAGCCTGACACAGCCAGAGACCTGACCCATAACTTAAGTTGGGAAGGTGTCTCCCAACGGAATGACACTTGTTCTCCAGGAAAACAGAGAAGTTATTCAATGAGAGAATACTAATAACTTTTTCAGTTTCCACTTTAAAACATAAACTGAAGTAATCCATGCAGGGCACTTTTAACAAATCCTTGAATACAATTATTAAATCAATAAAATATAACTCATAATCTTATCTTTGTTACTTTGGTGTTATTATTATGGAAATTCATATTAACTGTAAAAGTTGTATTTCCTTTAAGGTTGTTTGACCAAACTGTTTTCTACAAAACTTTCTTCTGGAGATTCCTTGATACTTGTTTTTGTTTGTTTGTTTTCTAAGTCTGCTATAAATTTTGAAAACTCTTGATATCCTTGCAATACTTAAATCCTTTGTCTTTAAAGTTAGATTTAGATTCTGTTGCTTACAAACCACGAACAATAAATGATAGACTAAAGAAGTTTGCCTTTGAAATTGTAGTAATAGAGACCCTTGGTTTGCTTATTAATCATTAGTTGAATTGCATGGATTTTGTACTTTTATTTTTTTAATAGATTTTATTTATTTATTTGAGAGAGAGGGAGTGTGAGAAAGAGCATGAGGAGGGCAGAGGGAGAGGGAGAAGCAAACTCTTTGCTGAATAGGGAGCCCAGCTGGGGGCTCAATCCCAGGACCCTGGGATCATGACCTGAGCTGAAGGCAGATGTTTAACCTACCGAGCCACCCAGGACCCCTGATTTTATACTTTTAACAGTTAATCTGTCCAAGACCAAAAAGAATAGAAGACATTGAAGAATACAATAGCAGAGTTTGACTTCTATATAAAAGCCTGAAACTGGGACACCTGGGTGGCTCATTTGGTTAAGCATCTCCCTAGCTGCTCAGATCATGATCCCAGGGTCCTGGGATCAAGTCTTTCATCAGGCTCCTTGCTTGGCAGGGAGCCTACTTCTCCCTCTGCCTGCCACTCCCCTGCTTGTGCTCTCCCTCTCTGACAAAGAAATAACTAAAAAAAAAAAAAGCCTGAAATAATGGATGCTTATATGTCCTATTAATAATTTATTTTTAATTGCAATATAATTAATGGATACCATTTTATTAGTTTCAGGTATACAACATAATTCAACAATTCTACATATTATTCAGCGTTCACCATGATAAGTATAGTCACCATCTGTCACCAAATAATATTACAATCTTATTGACAGTATTCGCTATGTTGTACTTTTGATATCCGTGACTTATTTAATTTGGAACTGGAAGCTTGTACCTTTTTAATCCCCCTTATCTATTTCACCCATCTCCCCACCCATCTCCCCTCTGGAAACCACCAAGTAGTTCTCTGTCTTTAAGAGTCTATTTTTTTGTTGATGGATACTTGAGTTGCTTCTACATCTTGGCTATGGTAAATAATGCTACAATAAACAGAGGGGTGCATATATCTTTTCAAATTGCTGTTTTTATTTTCTTTAGTTAAATACCCAAAAGTGGAATTATTAGATCATAATGGTATTTCTATTTTTAATTTTTTGAAAACCTGTTTCCCACAGCAGCTGTACCAATTTGTCTTCCTACCAACAGTGCACCAGGGTTCTTTTTTCTCCACTTCCTGCCAACACTTGTTATTTCTTGTCTTTTTGATTCTAGCCATTCTGGCAGGTATAAGGTGATATCTCATTATGGATTTGATTTGGATTTCCCTGATAATTAGAGATATTGACCATTTTTATGTATGTGTTGACCATCTATATTGTCTTACTTCTGTTTTGTTTTTTTTTTCTTTTTTTTGGAGAAATGTCTGTTAATGTCTTCTGCCCATTTTTAGTTGGATTATTTGTGTGTGTTGGTATTGAGTTATATAAGTTCTTTTTATATTTTGGATACTAACCCCTTATCAGATATAGCATTTAAAATAACTTCTCCCATTCAGTAGGTAGCCTTTCTGTTTTGTTGACGGTCTCCTATGCTTTGCAAAAAAAATATTTTTACATAGTCCCAGTAGTTTACTTTTGCTTTTGTATTGCTTGTGTGAGGAAATATATGTAGAAAATTGTTGTTATGGCCTGTGTCAGAGAAATTACTGCCTATATATTCTTTTAGGATTTTTATGGCTTCAAGTCTCATGTATAAGCCTTTTATCCATTTTGTGTTTACTTTTGTATATGGTATAAGAAAGTGGTCCAGTTGTGTTCTTTTGAATGTAGCTGTATAGTTTTCCCTATATCACTTATTTAAGAGACTGTCTTTTCCCCATTATATAATCTTGCCTTCTTTGTCATAGATTAATTGGCCATATATGCATGGGTTTATGTCTAGAATCTGTATTCTGTCTATTGACCTATGGCTCTATTTTTGTGCCAGTACCTACTGTTTTGATTACTACATTTTTGTAGTATATCTTGAAATATGGGATTGTGAAAGCTTTATTTAGCTTTGTCCTTTTTTTTTTTTTTCAAAATTACTTTGACTATTTGGGGTTTTCTGTGTTTCCATACATATTTTCATATTATTTGTTCTAGTTCTGTGAAAAATGTTGTTGGTATTTTGATAGCAATTGCATTAAATATGTAGATTACTTTGGGTGTTATGGACATTTTAACCAATATTTGGTCAGCCGATCTATAAGCATACAATATCTTTCCATTTATTTGCAAATTTTTTTCAATTTTTATAGTTTCAATTTTTATAGTTTTCAGATTATAGGTCTTTCACTTCCTTGGTTAAATTTATTCCTAGGTATTTTATTTTTCTTGGTGCAGTTGTACGTGTGATTATTTTCTTAATTTCTCTTTCTGTTACTTCATTATTAGTGTTTAGAAATGCAATAGATTTTTGCATATTAATTTTGTATCTTGAAAATTTACTGAATTCATTTATTCTACTAATTTTTTTAGTAAGGTCTTTAGGGTTTTCTATATATATAGATATATATCTATATATATACTTGTCTGACTACTGTAGCTAGGACTTCTAGTAATATGTTGAATATAAGTAGTGGAAGTGGAGATCTTTATCTTGTTTTTGATCTTAGAGGAAAAGTTCTGTTTTTCCCCATTGAGGATGAAGTTAGCTATGGGTTTTTCATAAAAGGCCTTTATTATGTTGAGATATGTGACCTCTAAATCTACTTTTTTAAGAGTTTCTATCATGAATGGATGTTGTACTTTGTTAAAAATCTTCTGCATCTATTGAGATGATTTTATGTTTTTCATTTTTCCTCTAATCAATGTGATGTATCACATTGTATCAATGTGATGTATCACATTGATTTGTGAATATTGAACTACACTTTAATCCCTGGAATAAATCATGGTGAATGATTTTTTTAATGTACTATTGCATTCAGTTTTCTAATATTTTTTTTTTTAGGATTTTTGCATCTATGTTCATCAGAGATATTGGTCTGTAAGTTTACTTTTTTGTGGTGTCTTTGTCTGGTTTGGTATCAGGGTAATGCGGGCCTCATAGAATGAACTTGGAAACGTTCCATCCCATTCTGTTTTTTGGAATAGCTTGAGAAGCATAGACATTAACTCTTCTTTAAATGTTTGGTAGAGTTCATTTGTGAATCCATCTGGTCCTGGACTCTTCATTTTTTGGGAGTTTTTGGATTAGTTATTCAATTTCATTGCTAATGATCAGTCTGGTCAAATTTTCTGTTTCCTCCTGATTTAGTTTTAGAAGGTTATATGTTTCTAGAAATTTACCTATTCAAGGTTGTCCAATTTTTATAGTATTTTCTTATAATTCTTTGTATTTTGTGGTGCTGGTTGTTATTTTTCTTTCATTTTTTATTTTATTGGGTTCTTCTTTTATCCTTGATGAGTCTGGTTAACAGTTTACTAATTTCATTGTTTTTTTTTTTCAAAGAATCAGCTCCTAGTTTCATTGTTCTTTTGTTGTTGTTGTTCTTTTTTTTCCCCTAATTTTTATTATTTTCTTTTTCTCTTACTGGCTTTGGAATTTATTTGTTTTTCTTTTTTTCCTAGATCCTTTAGATATGCATTTAGATTTCTTTTTTGAGATTTTTCTTGTTCCTTAAGGTTGGCCCATATTCCTATCAGTTTCCTTGTTAGAACTGCTTTCTCTGTATCCCACAGACTGAATTGCTGTATTTTCATATTATTTGTCACCATGCATTTTTTAATTTGACCCATTCATTGTTTAGTAGCATCTTATTTAGCCTATATGTATTTGAGTTCTTTCCAGATTTTTTTCTAATAATTGGTTTTTTTTTTTAATTTTATTTATTTATTTGAGAGAGAGAGACCACAAGCAGGGGGGAGGGTAGCGAGAGAAGCAGACTTCCAGCTGGACAGGGAGTCCAAACTGGGTCTCTATCCCTTGGGATCATGACCTGAGCCAAAGGCAGACACTTAACTGACTGAGCCACCCAGGTGCCCCTCTTATAATTGATTTCTAGTTTCATACCATTGTGTTTAGAAAAAAAGTATGATATAATTTAAATCTTGAACTTCTTGAAACTTATTTTGTAGCCTAATGTGATTTCTACTTGAAAAGTATATGTATTCTTCTGTTTTTGAATAGAATAGTCTATATATATCTGTAAGGTCCATCTAGTCTAATGTGTTGTTCTAAGCCACTGTTTCCTTATTGATTTTCTGTCTTGATGATCTATCCATTCAGGTAACTGGAGTGTTAAAGTTTCTTGCTATTATTATATTGCTGTCAATTTCTCCCTTTAATTCTGTTAATATTGCTTTATATATCTATGTGCTCCCATGTTTGGTGCATAGATATTTATAATTGTTATATCCTCTTGTTGGATTGTACCCTTTATTGTTATGTACTTCCTTCTTTTTCTCTAGATACAGTCTTTGCTTTAGAGTCTATTTGTCTGATATAAGTATTGCTACCCCAACTTTGTGTTTGCTTCCACATACAGGGTAAATGTGTTTACATTCTTTCATTTTCAGTCTGCTTATGTCTTTCGGTCTAAAGTGAGTCTCTGCTGACAGCATATGAATAGGTTTGCTTTTTTATCCATTCAGTCACCCTATGTCTTTTGATTGGAAGATATAGTCCATTTACATTTAAAGTAATTATTGATAGGTATGCATTTTTTGCCATTAGGTTCTTTTTTTATTGTTTTCTTATTGTTCATCTCTGTTCCTTTCTTCTCTTGTTCTCACTTTTGGTGGTTTAATGGGTTCTTTATTGTCATGCTTTGATTCCTTTCTCTTTTTTGTGTATAATACCCACCATATATGTGTAAATATACATATTTATTATAGGTTTTTGTTTTATGGTTACCGTTAGGTTCCTATATAACCTCTTATGAATATAGAAGTCTATATTAAGTTGATGGTTACTTAAGTGTGAACACATTCTAAAAGCACTAAAATTTTACCCCAACCCCCACATTTTAAGTATATTATGTCATGTTTTATATACTTTTATTTTGTGAATCCCTTCTCTGATTTTTATAGACATAACTGATTTTGTTGCTTTTGTGTTTTAATCCCCATACTGGCTTTATAAGTGATTAATCTACTACCTTTATTGTATGTTACCTATGATTGTATGTTGCATTTACCTATTTTTTTCTTTCATAATTTTCTTATTTCTAGTTATAGCCTTTTCATTCCACTCAAAGAACCCCCTTTATCATTTTGTGTACCACTGGTTTAGTGGTGATGAACTCCTTTAACTTCTGTTTGTATAGGAAACTCTTCATCTCTCCTATTCTGAATGACCAGTTTGCTAGGTAGAATATTCTTGGTTGCAGGGTTTTTTGTCTGTTTTGTTTTGTTTTCTTTGAATATATCACACCACTCTCTGCTGGCCTGCAAACTTTCTGCTAAAACAGCTGATAGCCTATGGGATTTCCCTTGTCTCTGCTTTCTTTTCTATTGTTCCTTTTAAAATTCTCTCTTTATCACTACTTTTTTGTCATTTTAGTTATTATGTGTCTTGGCATGAACTTCATTTTGTTAGGGACTCTCTTCCTTCCTTGATCTGGATGTCCGTTTCCTTCCTCCAAATGGGGAACATTTTAGCTATTATTTCAGTAAATTTTTTTCACCCTTTTGTCTCTTCTGTGATACCTATAATGTGAGTGTTGTTATGCTTGATAATGTTGCTGAGTTCCCTTAACCTATTCTTATATTTTTTATTATTCTTTTGTCTTTTTGCTGTTCAGCTTGATTGCTTTCCATTGCCCTTTCAGATCACTGATCAATTTTCTGCAGTCTCTAATCTACTATTGACTCCCTCTATTGTATTTTTTATTTCCATTATCGAGTTCTTTATCTCTGACTTTATATTTATATACTTCTTTGTTGAAGGTCTTACTCAGATTCTTTACTCTTTTGTCAAGTCCATAAAGTATCTTCATAGCCATTACTTTGAATTCTTTATCAGACATATTGTTTATTTTCATTTCATTTAGTTTTTTTTTTTGTTGTTTGGGACATAATCCTGTGCCTCCTCATTTGCCTACTCTGTTTTTTCTATGAATTAGGAAGGTAGTTATGTCTCCCGAACTTGAATGTAGTGACCTTATGAAGAAGAGGCCTGATAGCACAATGCCCCCTGGTCACCAAAACTAGGTGCTCCAAGGGTGTTGTCTGGGTGGGGTGCATATACCCTACTGTTGTGGCTGATTGCGGCATGATTGCCTTCAGTCCAGTCAGCTGCAATGGCTCACTTTGTCTGCTGTGGGTTGTGCAGAGTTTGGTTTAGTGTTGTTGAGATGACTGTCTGCATTAACCATTAGCTTTTAGTTGAGTGGCAATAGCAGTCAGGCTAGCTGTCTGTACACAGTCTGTGTGTTGCAGTTCTGTGCCCACCAAACTGCAAGGCACTGTGCTACCCCTTGAGAGGCATTCTTTGATGAGTGGGGCTGGCAGCCAGATCAGACATCTGCCCTGAATCCCTCTGTCAGGCTGCAGTTGCACTGAACTGCAGGGTGCTTTCCCTGGACTGCCAGCAAAAAGGCTCAAGCACTTCGGGATGTATGGTCATCTCCCCCTCTCCTTAGGGCAAGAGTCTCTTTGGAGTGACACCAGTCCCTGTCTGAGGTGCTTACAGGGTGTGCCTGGGCAGGAGCCTGTCTGGAGCTAAGCCTGCTGAGTGGGGAAAGTCAGATGGAGCAGGTCCACAGAGAACATGGGCACAGGGCACTTAGTGCTAGCAAGTTAGGTGTAGAGTTTTCCTGCTGGTTTTTGCAATTGTCCCTAACTAAGATGGAGAGAGGAAGAGAAATGGCACCTGCCAGCACTTTTGGTCTTATAGAAGTCTCCTAAAGATCCCTGCCCCTCCAGAGCACTTTCTGAGATTAATAAATAAATCTCCTTCACATATACCTCAGGCACTTTTCATACTTCTGCTTCTATGCTGTGTCTCAGCTGGGTTATTTGTTATGCTGGTTCTTTAGGGGCAGGAACTATTTCCTATTGCCCTCCAGCTCTCCCAGAGCTAAGCCTGCTGATTTTTAAAGTACTGGGAGTTGATCCCTGCTGATTTTAAAATTTTGTGAAGTTAAGCCCTATTGGTCTCAAAGCCAAATATTATGGGGACTCACCTTCCCAGTTCAGGTTTCACATGCCTGGTGTACCTTATATGGGGTCTGATCTTCTTGCTTTTCCATGCTGGAGGAGTCCTTCCCATTTGTACTTAGTCTCACTTGGGATTTGGTTTTTAACATGTCTCTGACCCTCTTACTCTTTTTGATGTGGTCTCCTCTCTGTTATTAATTGTGGAAAGTTTGTTCTGCCAGTCTTTGTATCACTTTCAGAATTAGTTACATACATATAGCTAGTATCTTGGTGTGTCCTTGGAATGAGATAAGCTCAGGATCCTCCTACTCTGCCATCTTCCTGAAGTATTTATTAACAATTTCTTATTTTATTTAATTATATGAAATTCCTTGACATTTTATTATATTTTAATAAATTTAGTTGTCTCATTTGCTAATTGTACGTTATTGAGGAAGTTTCTTAATATCGATACAACTTGATTTTCTCACTTGTGAAAAAAGGAAAATAATGCTATTTTCTTAATATGTTTTTTGGTAAGGATTACATTAGATGTTGTATATAAGACAATAAGTGATACTAGTTTTGGGGTTTCTCTTGTCTTTTATTTTACCAAAATAAGTTGCAGGATCAGTATTTATAATAACAAGAAAGTCTTGGCTTTATTTTATTTATTGAATCAGGCTGAACTAAAGTTATAGTCATATAGTTTCTAGTTTAATCAAAGCATCCCATCTTTCACTTCTGTCTCTGGTTATAGAGGTAACTCTCCATTCTAACATATTATTATACTATAATTTTGTCACATTTTCTTGAACTTACCTAGAAACAATACAGTTAGAATGCCATTTCATTTAAATAATGTCCATTATTTCCTTTGAGAGGTATTAGGTTAAGGCACAGAGGCACGTCTGTGAAAAGCTTCATTTTACTTTTCCTAGAATGACAATAGTATGTATTTACTTTATATTATAGTGGCCCAACAGGCAGGTAATAATATTTTTCAATAATTTAACTTCTATATGTTTAGGTTTGTTTGTTGATGGTGTTACAGTTGTTGTTTTTGTTGTTTTAAGTAGTTGTTTTGGTTTTTATTTTAATTTGAGGGAATTATAAGAGTGGTTTGGCTATTCTTCATTAAAATTTTGATTCTTCTGTGAACAATTTGCTTTTTCCTTGAAGGAATTTTTTAATATACTTTAATTATTTGTATATATACTATATATATGTATATACATATATAAAATTATATATATATATATGTATTTATATGGTGCAGTCTAAGTATGGAATTGACTTTATTTAACTACACGCTGGTCAGCTACTACTTGTCTGGTACCAGTATGGACAAATTTATGCAGATGTACTTTAATTTTACATTTTGTGTTTATCATCTTTTATTTGCTCTTTTCAGTGTTCTTTTTGCAGTTATTAGTAGACATAAATGTTTTGATCATAAATAACAAAGCATATCCATATTATATATATTTTATACATATATTCTAAAATGAACTCTCTGTTGGTTAATATATTAAGAGACTTTAAATCTACACACACAGACTGATGACCTAAGTTGATATATAAATTATATATCAATTCATGGTGAAAATATAATCAGAAATAAAGTGAATAGATGGAAAAATACACATTTTTTTCTCTCTTGAAAGCCATGGAAGTAATACTCTCTGGTACACTAGAAACAATCTAAGTGCTTATATTGCAACAGGATATTGATTTTCCGACTGTAGGATCCATCATAATTGAACAGTAAACTATCCTATTTAATTTGTGGAAGTGTTGTCAGAAGTATATAATGTAGAATTATATATTAAATAAATTTAAATAAGGCCCTTGGACTTATTTATCTACCTCATTTGAATTAAACTGCCCTTCTATATGGTAATGAGAAGATACAGAATCCCTACTTAATGATGAAGAATGATTAGAATTTTAATATATCTTTTGGGATATAAATTAATTCTCTAGTTTGTAAAAATGGAGAATGTGCCTTATTGCTCTTAACAGAGAATGCTATCCTGCCCATTAACTATGAGCTTACTGCTTCTTTTTTCTTGCATGTTTTTCTAATCAAGGACATACTTTCTCCCCTGAGGCACGTGGGAGTTTAGCAATTACTTGCAGCTCTAACACTAGGCAATTTCTTCTGGGACTGCAATCTGTTAGAGTTCAATTTTCTCAACCACAGACAAAATGATCAGAATGAATTCATTCCTTCAGAATGAAACCAAGTGAATAAACTAAATGTGATTGAAATGAACTTAGGTGGCACTCATACATAAATCAACAGACTACCCTGGCACATATCCTGGCTCTACATACTTACAGCATGTGTTTCTCATTCCAGCAAATTTTAGAAGTTTTTGTTTTTTCTTTTAGTATTCAAAAAAATGTTTAAAATCCCAATGAAGTTCAATATGAATGTAATAATTGTAATTGTATAGGTATTACCATGCCATCTTGCAAAGAGGTTGCATTTTATTACCCGCCCTCCAACAGTGTAAGAGAGCTATGGTGGCCACACATCTTCACCAGTGCTTGGTGGTAACAAATATTTTTGTTTTTGCCAATCTGTTAGGTAAAACAACAACCACAATGATAAACCCATTTTGGAAGAAATGCATGTATTTCAGGATGAGTAAGGTTAAATAATTTTCACATGTTTATTGTCCATTTATTTATTAATTTTTTGTTAATCTATTTATACCTGATTTACATACTCAAGGGGATTGCTTTTCCTTTTTTCTTTATAAAACTCACTTCCATTTAAAGGATTGAGTCTCTTGCCAAATGTGTTGCAGATTTTGTAGTTGCCATTGTCATCATAATTATTTAAGTACAGAATCATTTTTTGTTTCTTTTTGCTTTTAGTAACAAGTTTATATTTAAATGAAAATTATCATGTGAATTTTTTAGGCTTTCATTTATTTTTTGGTTTTAGTTAGTATGATTTTTGTTTTGGAGGGGAGAAAAACAGTAATGGTCATAAGTCCTAAAAGGTGTGGATAAATGAGAGACACTTTGGATAATGACTACTCATTTGTGTAGCTCCATGGAGGATAAATCCTCATTCTCATTTTTCTAGATGTGATTTTGTCTCATGCCATGAGAATCAGGATATCTGATTTATATATTTCCCAAGGGTCATCTCCCAATCATACTGTAGCTATAAAGTGAGAAGTTTGGACTAAATAAACTTTAGGTTTCATTTTCTCCAACTATCTATGATTTCCTGGCTGTTAACATTTTAATATCATTGTATGGTTAAAATTGTAGAAACAATATGTAAGAATGGTAAAGTGCCAAGATTACAAAAGCAAACTGTGTGAAAAGTTCATGAGGTTTCAAATAGGGAGAAAGTTGCAGATAAATTTCTAGTAAATACATGTGGGAAATTCTAACTCATATTGCATGTCAGGTCATGATCTTTATATTACCAAGCACCTATGTAGAGCACATGGAATTTCCCAGAGGACTGGATGAGTGTCAACCAAAGTTGATAATCTCTCCTGTACATAAGAATTACTACATTAATCCCTGTACTATTTTAATTCAGTACAATAAGAATTTATCAACCAACTCCTATAAAATCTGAGGAAATTAAATTAGTCATAGTAGAGAGAAAAGATAGTCACAGGGTTGTCTCCTAACATTTATCTGGTTATAGTCTTCTTCCCTATACTCTCAAAATCCACTTTGTTCAAAAGTAGATTTCTGGGGGCGCCTGGGTGGCTTAGAGGGTTAAGCCCCTGCCTTAGGCTCAGGGTCCTGGGATCGAACCCCATATCGGGCTCTCTGCTCCACGGGGAGCCTTCTTTCTCCTCTCTCTGCCTGTGATCTGCCTACTTGTGTTCTCTCTGTCATATAAATAAATAAAATTTTTTTTAAAAAGTAGATTTCTGTCTGTATAGTAAACTCATATAAGCCAAACCAATGAGAATGATGTTAATTAATCAGAACATCACATGGCCAATGTTATTTTGATTTCAGCAGACCCATAGGGGAAGAAAATTAAAATTGGAAAGTTGTATGGAGACCACAGCTTTGGACTATAGGTTTAATGAATTAACTAAAATATCCTGTGGGCATCTGGGTTGCTCAGTCATTTAAGCCTCTGACCTCAGTTCAGTTCATGATCTTAGGGTCCTGGGATTGAGCCCCACATGGGGCTGCCAGCTCAGCGGGGCATTTGCTTGACCCTCCACCCCTTCCCCCACTTGTGTTCTCTCTCTCTCCCTCTCACACTTTCTAACAAATAAATAAAATCTTTTAAAAATAAAATAAAATATCCAATGGAAGTCTCTTCTTGCAAATAGGATTTTCATATGAATGGCACTGGCATTTGCAAAGTACATTTACTAAATCTTTAGTACTCACTTCTAGTAGAGGATAGACTTGCCACCAGGAACACATGTCTCAAAAGCCCTTGCTTAAAGCTTACTTATAAAGGAGTAGACTTGAGAGGATTTTTCTGGATTTTACCTGTTCATTCTAATTATCTTAAGAATTCTGGTTAACTTGTATTGTGCTTAACAACTTCTTTTTGACGGGTAAGTACTCTTAAGAATTTAAATCGTACTGGAATGGGAACACTGCAATCACTTCTGAAGGTAACCCTGACTATTCATGCTTTCATTAGTGGTATACAGTTTTGAAAGAGGTATCTCATTTTACTTATCAATCAAGGGAAAAAATAATCAAATCATTCAAATACTGGTATGCTCTTTGTGCAGGTGTTACAAAAGATACAGTTCCCATTTTCTGATAACTCATTCTAAATATTTTTGCAGCTCTGATGGCCTCATATCAAGAAAAGAATAATTATTTGATAATCCTAAAGAAAAGTTATATTAGGGAATCTACGGTTTTAATGATGGCCTTTCTTGTTCTGTCATGCTCAAAATCTATTTCAAACATATAGGAAACGTCATTTTAAAAAGGTACAATAGGAGCAGAATAAAAGACTAGCTTGGTAAGAATAATTAAAGTAGAGGTGGTAGCTAAGATAAGAAAAAAGGAGGTTGAAAATTTCTGATTTGATATCCACTAGGGAAGATGTGAAAGGGTGGAACAATGCAACAGGTAGATCTTTGGTCAATTTGCTTGGAAATTCAGAAATACTAAATATGGCAGAAGAATCTGGAAGCATGACATTAAGAATGTTGTCGCTCTTATGGTTTTGCACCCCCAAAAGGGGGGGAGCATTTCCCTTTTTTAATTTATTTTTTTAAGTACAGTCGACACACTATGTTACATTTGTTTCAGGTGTATAACATAGTGATTCAACTTCTTTATGCAGAGTATTTATTTTTAAAGTCCAAATTTTCAAATAGAAGCCGAAGAATAATGAATGGATGCCATTATTGGTTTTTACTAGAACTTTAGTTGTGAGTATTTGGGGCCTTTCTATAGTGGCCCACTTATCATTTATAGTTTTTTACTTATTTTTTATTTTGAAAGAAATTTTTGTTCATGCTTCCATTGGGATCTTTCTTTCTGACTATTCTTTCAATATAATAATTATCACCTCAGTTATGACCAATATCATGATAAGCCAATCCACACTGATATCTTAAATTATTACATTTTCAGTTATTTGTTATTTAATTGTACATATTCAGAAATAGAATTCTCTATTGAAATAATTTTGTGTTTTTTTTTAAAGATTTTATTTATTTGAGAGAGAGAGAGAGCAGGGTGAAGGGCAGAGGGAGAAGCAGACTCCCTGCAGAGCAGGGAGCCTGCTGTGGGACTCAATCCTGGGAATTCCAAATCATGACCTGTGCTGAAAGCAGACACTTAACAAAATGAAACACCAGGTGCCCTGAAATTGTTTTGTCTTTTAAGATAAAGCCTACATTTGTAATAACTATTATCTCAACAAGCTGTAAATTATGTTTCTCTTATATGCATTTTATCTGTTTCATTTTTTTAAAATTTTTGGTATGTTGTGTATCTTATGCCAAGTAATTTTATGCTAAATGTCAGAGATAATATATGAAAAGTTGTGGAAATAATTTGAAACTCTATATAATGTTATATTTTGATTTGTTTTGTTTATAGAAGATAGCTCTAATATAGAACGATCACCTTAATCCAATTACAAATTGAACTGATTGGTAGCTGGGCTTTAGTCCTGCTTTATGTTGGCTGTTTCATTTCATTCATATCCCTAGGATGTAGCTGTTTGGGGTTCCAACACAAAGCTTACTAGGGCATCTTTTTCTTCGCTCTACCTCATTGACAATTTTTTATGCTTTCAGTACAGTGATGTCAAGAAGTTCTGCTTATGTGTCTCAATATCTTACCCACTGCTTTTGGATCTTACCCTGACCTTGACCCTGCTAATTCTTACTGCCTCTATAGCTACACTATGCCTTTTTAAAAAAAAATATTTATTTATTTATTATTTATTTGAGAGAGAGATAGCAAGCATGAGCAGGGGGGAAGGGGAGAAGCAGACTCCCCACTGAGCAGGGAACCCAAAGTGGGATGTAGAGTTCAGTCCCAGAACCCTGGGACCAGGACCTGAGGGCAGATACTTAGCTGGCTGAGCCACCCAGGTGCCCTACTCCACTATGCCTAAAAGCATATATTGTTTTATCAACTATTCTAGTTGCTCTCATCAAGAGGATTGTTCTAAAACATACTTGTCCTCTATTGCCAGTGTAGGGCCAGAAAATCAGGAACAAGCAAAGAAAATGAAAAGCAGTTTCCAGAGATGTGAGGGGATGAGTAGATGTGTGGAATTAATGTGGACATATCATATAATGATCTGTTTTAAGTTATAAAGAACATAGACTGCAAAATGTTATTGGATTTGGTAATGTGTTGATCATTGAAGACCTTGTAAGAATATTCCCAAATAAGGAATGGGAAGGATATCATGATTAAAGTATTTTCAAGCAAAGAGGTAAAAGAAGTACAGCACATGCAGACAATATATTTGAGCAATTTTCTATAATGGATCAGACAACTGGGGAGTGTTGGAACTATTTATAGAGTTTTCTTTTAATTAACTTGGGACATTTTTTAGAAATCATTCTTCTCAGAGGGAAAATGTGGTGATGTCAGAAAGAAAAGGGAACATTTGTAGAAGGAAATTCCATGACTAAATTAGGATATGAAATGGACACAGGTGGAGGTTGGCATTAAATAAGACAATGGGTAGATCACCAGCCGCAACAGAAAGAAAAGAAACTTTTGCATGTGGATGCAAAAGTTATTGGTGCTATGGTATTGTGAGATATTAAGGACACAAAAGTTTATTACTGTTTTCCCCCTAATCATCAAAGAAGCACAGTTTGTAAGCATGAGAAAAAGGGAAAAGGATTATAACTTTGAAGAAAAGAGAATATATGGAAAAGGACTCAAGTGTGTGGGAGAGTGGGATAACTAGGGAAATGTTATAGGAAAATCATGTCAGTACTGGGGGCTTATTCCATAACTGCGATCATTGATGTAATGTGAGACAAATTAGTGTTGTGAATATTTCTCCAGAACCATTAATCTTCACTGAAGCACATAATTCAGCTTGGATTTAGCAAATGTTGAGATTCTGAAAGAAGAGTAGGCATGACAGTGTATTTATTGGAGGTGGGAATATGTACTTAAAAGGATAGACTGAGATTTAAACCTAGCAAGTACAGTGTTGAAGATATGGGGATGCTGATTGACTATGGAAAGCTCATATTATTTGAAAATTTCCTGAAACCCATTTTATGATTTGAGAAACTTGATAGAAAGAGACAAAGAGAGATAGAGAGAAGGGGAGGGGGAGGGGAAGGGGGAGAGAGGAAGGGAGAGAAAGAAAGAGAGAGAGAGAAAGAAAGAGAAAAAAGAGAGAGAGAGAAAGAGATAGGAAGAGAGGGAGGGAGAAAGAGGGAGGGAGGGAAGGGGGAAGAAGGAAGGAAGAAAGACATAAGTAAATATCTTTGAGGTATTCTTATTTCCATCTCATAGAGACCCTGAGACATAGGGGTATTATCCAATTCACCCTAAGTCAAAACAGCCAACAGGTCCAGAGACAAGTCTCAAACTCAGACTGTCAAGATCCTGGAGCCAGCTTTCTTAAACATCACACTGTTCTTCCAACCCAGCAAAATGGGGAAAATTGGAGCAATCTTTCTAAGTGGCCAGACTTATATAATAAAGGACATTGGTTAAATACCAGTGTTTAAATGTGGGAGGAGGTGATAGTGTTCAGACAAGCTCATTTTTCCTGATATCTCCTAAAATTATATCTAGAGAGAAAAGTGGATCCAAGTCCAACTTTTCAACTGAATTTACTGTTATAAAATATATTTGCTAAATATTTCTCCTTGTAGTTCATGGACTATAGAGTCATTCTCTGTGATATATGTAAGTGCATTTTATACTAATTTGTTTCATTGTGAGCTCAGATTTTGAATTTGTTGAAATGGAAGTGTAGCACTTCACATTGTGATGTAAACAGCAACTTTTTTTTTTCCTCTCAAATTTGGCCTCCCACATCTAGTTGTCATAGTAGTTCTTGGTGAAGAGAGCTTAAATTACAAATGTTTAATTATGAAAAGTATAACTGAGTCAAATATAACGCTTACCAGTGAGAAGGTTAAATATTGCTTTTAAATATAGATCTCATTTAATGGTTCAGAGAAGGAAAAAAATAGTTTTATAGCTTAGTTATTGTTATGGACCAAATGTGTTCTCCCAAAACCCACATGTTAAAGTACTGATCCGCAATGGGATAGTATTAGGAAGTGTGACCTTTGGATGATGATCAGTTTGTGAGAATGAAGCCCTCATGTGTGGGATTAGTGACTACATGAAAGAGACCCCAGAGAGCCCTCTTGACTCTTCTGTCATCTGAAAATACAGGTAGAAAATGATCACCTATGAACCAGGAAGCAGGTTCTCACCAGACACCAAATCTGCTAGAACCTTGATCCTGGACTTCTGAGTCTCCAGGGCTGTGAGATATAAACTTTGTGGTGGATAAACCACCCAGTCTTTGATAATTTGTCATAGAAGCATGAAAAAACACCCATAAATTATCCGAGGTTTATGTTAGGATTAAAATAAATACACTTTCTTGAACTGCCCTGAAAACTTTCCAAAATCTTCCTGAAATTTAAGGTTTTTAGTCATAGAAAGCATTTGGCAAAATGTTTTGCCTTGTTATGATGATTTTCATAAGTCTGATTTAAGGCTTCCTCTCCCTCCTTCTACATAAGATTGATGAATGTCTATGCAAGAATTTGACATTAGAAAGATTTCATTGTTTTAAGTTAATTATCTCTGTAACCTTGGAAACTTATCATTCAAATATTTATATTCAAGGTAGTCTACTAACTTGGAAACTATGAAAGAAAGAAAGAAAGAAAGAAAACCAAATCTTTCTCTCATTGAATTTATTATATCAGTAAGGTATTAAATGAAATAGTGCATTTAAAATAAAAATCAGATTTCATACCATTTAATAAATGGCAGTTCCTATCAATTCCATTTTTTACTCTCACTGAAATTTAAAATTAATAATTGAACATCCTATATTACTTGCATATATGGTAAAGGTTTTTTGTAAGTCATTAGAAGTGTACTTGCAGCAACTAATATTTGTGATGCTGTTTTACGTACACAACCATATACCTGCAATCTGACTTAAATTTAAAAATCTGAGATCTTTGTTTTCAAATAATTGAGGAACATTTTTGGGTGCTTCAACTGCCATTTTTGCCTTCTTATCTAATGAACAAGATCATATATGCATGTTGATTGTGTTTAAAGAAAATAAGGTGGGGGCATCTAGGTGGCTCAATCAGTTAACCGTTGTTCAAAGGTTGGACTCTTGATTTCAACTCAGATCATTATCTCAGAGTCCTGAGATCAAGCTCTCCCAGTCAGGCTCTGTCTGTTCAGTGTGAAATCTTCTTCTTTCCCACCAAACTAAGAGGGAATCAATCTTTCATACTTGAGTACATGTTAACCTTATAAAAATTTATATATGAGAATTCTAAAGTGTTAATTCATAATAAAATGTGTAATTGTTAAATAGACCAGAATATACCAGTATTCTCAGCAGTCATTATGTGGATGGAAAGCCACATGATAATTGTTGTTTTCTTTGTTTGTCCTACTAGGCTACAGATTTTATTAAATCATTGATTCTTTACAATTTAACTTTTTATTCCCAGCAACTATCATTGTACTCAATAAACATAAAAATGTATGATGAATGAGTGAGTGAATTTGGATGATATCTTATACCATCATTTATAATTAAAAGAAAATAGAATGATCAGGGCACAGTTTATGTAAGTTCTTAATGTAAACATACTATGCAGAAAAGAAAATATCACATTACACCAAGATTGTAAATGTCATAGCCTAGAAAGTAATTGTCATAAGAGACCTTCCTCTTTTATTTTTTTAAGATTTTATTTATTTATTTGACAGACAGAGATCACAAGTAGGCAGAGAGGCAGGCAGAGAGAGAGAGGAGGAAGCAGGCTCCCTGCCGAGCAGAGAGCCCGATGCGGGGCTTGATCCCAGAACCCTAGGATCATGAACTGAACCGAAGGCAGAGGCTTTAACCCACTGAGCCACCCAGGTGCCCGAGACCTTCCTCTTTTAAATCAAGCTCTATAATGTGCATCTTTGTTGTATATAACATATATTTTTATCACATCAATGGCAATCTAGATCGTCCAGATATGGTTGTAATAAAAGCTATTACTGCCAAATTCACAATGAAATCTAAGTTCTAAATGATATGATGCTAGAATATTGCATGGATAATTCAGTATCTGTATATAGAATCACATATATCACAGGACTTTCTAGGTAGTATCTACTTTCTACCTGATAAAAAATAGTTTTTTCCTCATAATTTATTTTTTAAACCAGTGTGCTAAAGAGGTTTTGACATAAATTAACACCACCTTGAAAATGGAATGCATAAATATTCCCATGAGCATAATGTATCACACACCAGAAAAACAGTGCTTACAGATGTGTAAAAAACAAGATTTCTTTCTTTTCCTGTTTCTTCCTGAAGTCTTGGCTTCATACAGCTCTAAATTCGTAGCAATAGAAAGAAGAGATGAAAAGAAACAAAATATAGAATCTTAAATTCATAAATTACACATAATGATTTTCCTATCACATTCGGTAATAATCAGTCTCATTCTAGCTCAAGTGCACAGTTATTAATTTACCTCCAGTGTATCCTAGCTATGAATGTAACTTCTATGCCAAGAAAATTAGGTAAGCTAATTGTTATTTTGTCTCTAAGTCATTGTTTACTTAGTGGATAAGTTATGTGAAGAGCTTGCTTTTTAAAAAATGCAGTCTTGTCTAAGAAACTATGTAACCATATGGCTGAGAATTACACTCCATGTGTCTTTCATCTTGCACTAAACACAAAACAAATGCACATTAGTCCTGAAGCTCAGCCAGAGAGAAGGTGGTATAAAGTCAAGAAGTACATCAGAGCTGGTATTCTTTCTGATCCCAATAATTGAATAGATGTGGGTCCTAGGAAAAATTCTTAACCTCTCTTAGCCCCGTTCTTCTCATTTGTAAAGTGAAGATATTTAAATCTCTTTAAACTGTGATTATCTTATGAGCTAACCTGTGAAAGGGCTTTGTAAAATGCAACACATTATAAAATTCCCAATTATTAATGTAAATACTATAACCCAACCACCTAGGCGTTATTAAAAATAGATTAACAAAAAAAAATAAAAATAGATTAATAATCATCAAATGCATCAGATGTGTCTGCCTGTATTCATTCATCTAACTGTTTATTCATCACCTATAGTGTGTCAAATAATCTTCAGCATACTAAGCATTTGGTCAAATTATCTGCCTTTTTTTGGGTGGAGACTATGTTTAGAAGGGAAAATAGATTAAAAAAAAAACAGAAAAGAAATAACTTCAGAGGGTACAATAAGAGATAGCAAGAAGGAAGATCCATCTGAATCAGTGACATTTAATCAAAGCCCTGAATGAGGTGAGGATAGTCTATGCAAAGGGAACGTTAATCTCAAAGGTCCTCAAGAGAGAATAATTTGGAATATTTTATAAACCATGAAAAGGCCATAAAGTTGTGCTTTGTAGGTCAGAGTGTTTGGATTTTATGTTAAATACTGTAGGAAGTAATTGGAGAATTTTGAATACAAAGACAAATGGCATGTTTTTGTTATAAAGATTAGGTGGCTACTGTGCTTAGAGAAGCTTTAAGGAAAGCAAAAGAGGAAACGGGGTGGCTTAGAGGTTGTTGAATTACATAGATGATGGATGATGAAACCAGAGCCAGGCAGTGGTGATAGAAGTGATGAGCCAGCAGGCCCACTGAGCCACCAGGTGTCAGGGGCAGAGGGTGTGAAGTAAGGTGAAATGGGGAATAAAGCATGATTCTTGTGCTTTTGGCCAAGCATTTGCAGAAATGGGTAAACTAAATGGAGGAATGGGTTGCTTGTTTGTTTTGCTTTGTTCTTTTGTGTGGAGTGGAAATCAAGGGATATTTGAGGTTGTCATTAGAGATCTCTAAATGGGAGCATCAAGTTGGCTGAAGTATAAGCAAATCTAGTACTCAGGATGAGTTCAGGACTGGTGGTATAATTTTAAGAGTCATCTGTGTACAATTCAGGGTGTAAATCCTGGGACAAGGTGTAAATCCTGTATTAGGAGAAGGGAGTGTAAAGACAGAAGAAAAAGCTCCAAGAGATAAACATGGGAGAACTTCCGTATCTAGACATTAGGTAAAGCAGGACAAATAGTCTTCTGCTTAACAGTTCTAACCACTTATTTTCTAAAGCATGAAGAAAGCATTTATGTTCTAAAGCATGAAGAAAAGTTCTAACCACTTATTTTCTAAAGCATTATAAATTAATGTGGATAAATTAATAACTGTGTTGGTATTGTACCTACCCCATTTAGCATTTTCTGCTATTTACCAACTTGTACATCAGCTACTTAACGCCATGAAAATTAAATTATGTGAAATCCATTAGTTTGTTGTACCTTAATATTTATAGAAGATTAAGATTACATCAAGCATTATTATTCTTTTATCTCTTTTATCCTGATAAAACTATATTAAACTTTCTACAGTCTTTAATATCTTCTCTATAAACAAAATATATTCATTCTTTCCATGAAATGGCACAATGACTCCAAAGGCTTATATTATCAATTATTTTTTAAAACTTATTCCAGATGGCATGGAATTAGGAGGGTTTGACCTTATTCTTTATTCCTTAACTAAACAATTATTTTTGAGTAGCCATTGTGTACAAAGCTCTATAGCTATCATCTGGGATTTTACACAGAATATGAAAGATGCAGTCAGTACTAACTCCCAACTTAGAAATTTGCAATTCAATACCCAAAAGGAGATTCATGATAGAACAGGAGGCATGATTGGAATTTCTGTAGCTAGAGATAGGTGGGGTTAATTAATATGAAAAATAGTTGGAAACAGAAGCTGTTTTTATTTATTTAATTCAAGAAGACCATTATGTGTGATAATATAGTTTCTCAAGTAAGAAATTGTGTAATTAAATATTCGTTGAAAAACTGTAGCTAAGTATATGTAAGGTTTGTGTGTGCGTGTGTGTGTGTGTGTGTTTTGTTTTGTTTTTGTTTTTTAAGAAAAATACTACCTCACATGCTCTTTATTCTTCAACCTTCTGCAACCTGACTGGTAACCTCTGTCACATCACTGTGGAAACATTATCCTATTGGAGATTAATTAACTGACATCAATCTCTCGGTTTTTCTGCTACCTTTCTAGTTATTTCTTCTTCATCTCCATACAGGGCCCTATTCCTCCACCTGCATTTTAAATATTTATGCTTCTGAGCGTTCTTTTCAGTCTCAATCTCTATTTTCACTTTATGGAACTATAGTTTAAAATATCCTATAGAGGGCGCCTGGGTGGCTCAGTGGGTTAAGCCGCTGCCTTCAGTTTAGGTCATGATCCCAGGGTCCTAGGATCGAGTCCCACATCAGGCTCTCTGCTCAGCAGGGAGCCTGCTTCCCCCTCTCACTCTGCCTGCCTCTCTGCCTGCTTGTGATCTCTGTCAAATAAATAAATAAAATCTTAAAAAAACAAAAACAAAAAAACCACAAATATCCTGTAGACTTATTTCTCCATACTTATAAGCTCTATCTTCTTCTCTCTTGGCTTCAAGCCATTTATATGCATATGGAATGTGGTCAGTTGACTATTTCATGGTTAATATTGACAAGCTGGAATGGAATTGACCTTTTTTATCCTCTTCTACACTCCGTGCCACAGTGATTATAAATGGGCAGCCCATCCACAAAGATTCTCTAAAAAGACAAAAGATCATTATTTATTATTGGTTACTACAATGACTTCTTATCTAAGTATCAATCTCCAATTGGGATACATCATCGCTGTTTCTTTAAAATTTGTAAATGGCAGTATTGCTATAGAATAATCATGTTCTAATGTTTCAATCATGAATATGAAATGTGAATTATTTATGTGTTTAGTTTGCACATTAAGATTCTTCAATGTTTTCCAATTGTATCTATGGTAAAGTGTAACATCTTTGGCAGGACATTTAAGTTCCTCTTTAACTAATGTGCAAACTGATTATTTCAGACTCATGTCTCTATCCTTTACTCCATTTTTTTCCTATCCAACCCTCATATTGAATCGCATACTGTAAATTCCCCCAAATATTCTATATGGTTACATCTTTTTTTTAAGGTTTTCATTTATTTATTTGACACGAGAGAGAGAGATCACAAGTAGTCAGAGAGGCAGGCCGAGAGAGAGGGGGGAAGCAGGGTCCCTGCTGAGCAGGAAGCCCGATGCGGGGTTCGATTCAGGGCCCTGAGATCATGACCTGAGCTGAAAGCAGAGGCTTAACCCACTGAGCCACCAGGTGCAGGTAGGAACCATTTGCCTAACTATGCAGAACTGTGCACCAGCTTCTGATGATGAAGTGAGGAGGCATGTACCTAAGATGATGAAGAAGCACTGCCAAGTTGTAAACTGAATTAGAGTGCAGTGTATACACTCCATTTAGAGATTTACTGATTCTTCTACTGTAACAACAATATGTTTCAGATTTAAAGATACTTTAGAGATCATTGAATACATATTTCACAATTCTGCCTTAAAAAACACTTTTGAGTCATTTAAAAAGTATCGGTGATGGGAGCACTAGGGTGGCTCAGTAGGGTAAGCAACCAACTCAGGTAATGATCTCAGGGTCATGATCTCTCGTGGAGATCCATACTCAGCATGGAGCCATCTTGTCCTTCTTCCTCCCTCTTTGTGTCCCCCCAACTCATGTGTGTGTGCATTCTCTCTCTCTCTCAACTAAATGCATAAAATTTTTTTTAAAAAATTACCAACAAAGAACCTCCATTTTAGAACAATTAAACTAGAATCTCCCAGAGTGGAAACAGCATTGATATTTGTTTAGGGGGAAAAAAAAAAAAGTCCTCAAGTGATTAAAACATGCAGTCTGGGTTGAGAACGACTGGTCTGGTATAACACTCTCATGTTACAGTTGAGAAAACTGAGAATCTTTACATATAAACTTCAGAAGCCTTGGTCATCTGGTTCCCTGACTCAGAGTCACTGAGAGGAATCAGAGCAGAAGGCTGTTAGACGAAAGCAGAAAGACGGCAGACCATGACAGCTGAGAGCTTGGCAAGCACAGCCTTACCACGGGGTATGGTAATGGATTTTCAAGATGGAGGTTGTGACTCATCAAGAGAAAAGTAAATTCCCCTTAGTGAACTATTTTTAAGAAGACAGGGAAGGCTTAATAGTCTTCAAGAAGATGTCTATCAAAAAAAAAGTTTAAAATAAATGTTTCCTTAGGACCTAAAAGATAATTTCCACTTAGGGAAAATTCAGTAGGTGTGTTCCCCAGTGGTGCCAGACAAAAATAGCATCATCAGATTATGCCACAGTAATTGAGTGCAGGTCGTCTTTTGTGTAGTGGATAGCAACTTGGATTCGTATTTAAAACCCCTTGGAATTGTATTTAAAACTCAGATTCTCACTGCGGCCTGTATTTGCTGCACAATCTTGAAAGACATGGCATAGGCTTTCTTTTAATTTCTCTTAAATGGTCTCACTTAAGAACAGGAAAAGTAACAAATACCCAATAGGTAAGACAAAATAGGGTTAAATGTATCTTGTGTAAATATTTATATATGTTCCATTCTAGAGAGGATATAAAAAATCTGGAGAAAAGAATTTGTCTTTTATATTCATATTTTTGCATCTTTCAGACAGTCTATCTGGATTTTTTTACTGCACTTTGTTTTTGTGGTTGTTTTATTATTTGTACCTCAAAAACTGGGTTTTGTGTGATGTTAAACTTATAAACATTCATTTAGAATTTATTTTTACAAAGGTCGGAAAGACAAGGTGATAATGTTTTATACTTTAGTGGCGATGCTGCCAATTATCATTTATGAATATTTTAATTTGAAACTATGATCAGATTTTCAAAATAACTTACCATAAGACTAATTCGTAAGTGTGGAACTTGGGAGCAGTTTTTATTCTTAACCTCTCATTAAATTTCCATGTCAAGTGAATACAAATATTATACTAAAATTGGAAAAGCACATGTAATGTTCAATTAGAATACAGAGGCATATAGCTAATAGGAAGAGTAACCTGTCAATGGAATAAAATTACCCTAATCCTTTCAGGCAAAATTTTCAGTATAATCAAGGTAACTAATTGATAATATTCTTTTTCCCCAAATCCATATATTGAAATAACTAAGTATGTATTTAGTGTAAGATATACTTTTATTTCTTATGCCCTCTAAAGATTTAATATTCTTTTATATTATAAAATAAGCTCTGTTTTTCAGATTGAAATGATGAATATGTGTAGGAAATTACTGTCATATTGAAAGTTGACCAAAACATGTGTTGAAGTTCACATAAAGAACATTTGTCTGGATCACCTAATTATCTTGCTAACAAAGATTGTACATTTGCATATATATGTGTGTATGTATGTATTATTTTGCATACTTAAAAGGAGTTTTCTTTTTTTTAAGATTTTATTTATTTGTTTGAGACAGAGAGAGTATACATTGAGCAGGGGGAGGGGCAGAGGGAAAGAGAGAAGCAGGCTCCCCACTGAGCAGGGAGCAAGATGGATGTGGGACTCCATCCTGGGACTCTGGGATTGTGATCTGAGCCAAAGGCAGATGCTTAATCAACTGAGCCACCCAGGCTCCTCAAAGGGAGTTTCTGCCAATGAGGAAATGATACATGAGGGGGTGCTTTCTGATAATGATAACAAATCAAACAACTGCATAAACCTTTCTTTGTGTCAGTCCTTAGTCTAAGTATTTTACATAGGTTATCTCAAAAGAACTCTATGGAATATCTCCATTTTGTAGATGAATAAACTGAGGAACAGAGTTTAGGTAACTTGACCAAAGTCATACAGTAAGAGAGAAGTGACCTAGCTCTGATTTGTGTCCAGGCAGTTTGTTTCTTTAGACCATCCCCTTAACCACTGTATACAACCTTGAAAATATAAATGTCCTCTTTGAAATTAGATATGCTATTTTCATTTTAGCACCAAAACCTGAAATTCTTCTAACTATCCTTTGATAAGGTACAAAATTTGGCCATATATTTAGGCATATATTAGATCTACATGTATTTCATATAAAAATATGGCGAATTATTTTAAAATATCTGTCAAGTATCTAAGATGACTTTATAATAGTTGGAGAAAAATACAAATAGAAATAGTCCTAGGCACAATCTGCCAAATCTATTTAAGTTCAACATTTTATTTGTCACTAAATTAAACCATAGGCTTTCATGTCAGAAAAACTGAATTAGAATACTGCAAGTTGCTGATGCTATTGATTCTTGAAACAAACTTCAGACTGCAAAACTCCTGCTAAAACAGCTCAGGTTTTGCATATTCCTAGCATCAACCATGCTCACTTATTACAAAGGTCTTATTTCTCTAGATCATGTGCCAGTAAACTACAACACACAGGGCAAAACCAGACAACACCTATTTGTGTGTGTCCTGACAACTAAGAAGTATTTTTATATGGTTTAAAATGGTTGAAAAGTAATAAAAAGAATATTTTGTATCATGTGAAAACTCAAATTTTAGATTCTATAAATACAGTTTTACTGGAACATTAGCCCCATTCATTTATTTATATTATTGTCTATGATTGCATCCTCACTGCATAGATTTGAGTAGTAATAACAAACACTACATGGCCTGCAAAGCCCAAGATATTTATATTGAGATCTTTATGGAAAACATCTACCACTTAAGACATTGAAATCTTCTTTCCCTGGGTTAAGCCATGAATCAATTTACTGCTTATTCAGAAAATAAGTGTATGAATTCCAGTGGTTTGTATGTTTTTGGATCTCTGTCATTGTATCCCTGACCATTTTTCCTCCTGGATCAAAATTAAAACTCAAGGTTTACACATTGACCTGGATTTTTCCTTGGTTACTGTGTTGATTCTACCAAATCTGGCATTCCTCTGCTACAGGACAGGGGCATTCCAGTATCCCCTTCTCCTGGTACAAGCCTCTCCTGTGGTTTCACAGTGACTCTGCTCTTAGCTCTTCCGCCTGATTTTACTCTTAGTTCATACAATCCTTTTCCTCTTAAAATTTTACTTTATATTTGCAACGCAATTTCCACTGGTGTGTATTTTATAGACTATACTTCAGTGACTTGATTTCTTTTGTACTGTGGAAGTGTATTTGATAAAATATAAGAAATAGACATGAAGTAGGAGCATAGAGCAATTTCAATATATTCCATGATCACAATGTTTCCTAAGTGTATGTATCACATATCCCTCTACCCTTAGGTAGCCAATCATTCATTATAGGCTGCCATTGATCCTGCTGACACCTGGGTCTGGCAGAAGTTTTGTTGGGCTTTGGCTCTGTAAGAGTGAGTTTGAATGGAGATAACATATTTTAAGAGCTGTTTTTGTTTTGTTTTTTAACTCACATGATCTGGCTAATGTTTATTAGATTAATAAATGCTCACCAAATGTCAGTTTGGGGGAAAAACTGCTGTTTCATTGTGTAGGGACATCTAATTCGAAGTGTGTAGGAAGGAGTGGTTGGTGTGCTAAACCAGCTCAGAGAAAATATTTGAAAGTTTTTGCTCAGGGATCTTCTTAGAGCACAGTGCTGTCTCCATGTTTCTAATTAACAAAACACTTGTGGAGAAACAAGGGGTTCCTTGTTATGATCCTTGTTGTTTTTGATAAAATAATAATTTTGTTTGTGAATCATGTCAGAGAAGATGAGTCCGTGGAAAAATGAAGGTTAACAAAGTACTGATTCTCAGTAAACTTAGACCCTACATTTCTGCAGTTTTGGTTTAGAAAAAGAGCAAGGAACAGAACACCAGAAGACGGTAAGGAAAAGGTTGTGTGGAAAAATAGGATGCTTCCCTAAGTATGACACGACACATCAAGAACATTTCAGGCTGAATGAATTACCTGCTTGTTTTCAAACAGGATTTAACAAAGGTCCATTCTTAGTTATGAGGTTTTTTGAGAATGAATACAATTATATCATATTTAAGTGTGTTATTTTAGTTTAAATGGCAGTGCTGATCTCAGGGCTGTAAAAAAGAATTAGACTAATGGTGTCAGAGTACAGGTCTTCAGAAGAAGGCAGTTAAAAATTGGAGGTGTGATCTGAGAGTCTGCTTCAGAGACCTTCTCTGATGTGCATCATCTTTGTGGCATCAGCAAAAACAGAAGCACAAGTGTGAGGAAGAAAGTCTGTTTTTTTTCTACTTTTTTTCTTAATGATTAAATCTAAAATTGTCTTCAGCTTGTATGAGGAGCTGCAGTTTTGATTGTCACTTTTCCAGTTTCATTGGTCAGGTAAAAAAAGAAGGCAACTTTGTACAACATGTCTTTAAAAATGTACTTGTTTCCTTGAACTGGAAGACTTCAGAAGACTAAAGAAAATAACCAGAGATAGACAGAATTATTGCTTTGTTATTTTATTCACTTTTTGGAACTACTTCTAATATTTTGTCTTTAATTAAAGATGCAAACACAAATAAATTCAACCTTAGGCAATATAATCAGTCATCTTCAGTTTTGCCAGGAGAAAATGATCACTCCCTTCCTCTTCCTTCCTTTTTTCCCTTCCTCCCTCCCTCCCTTCCTTCCTTATAGATTTTATTTATAGCACAATTTATATTAAATTATAGCACATTTATTTATTTATTTGAGCACAAGCAGGTGAAGGGGCAGAAGGAGAGGAAGAAACAGATTCCCCATTGAGTAGTCAACCCTACACTGGTCTCTATCCCAGGACCCCAAGATCAGGACCAAGTCACATGTTCAACCAACTGAGTCACCAAGGTGCCCTGAAAATGATCCTTCTCTTGAACATCACTTCTTCTTCTTCTTCTTCTTTTTTTGTGACATTCTTATCCTTTCCCTGCCATGGTTCTGAATAGAAAAATCACACTGCTATAAAATTTCCAACATAATTTCAAGTTGTCTCACCATTTCCCCAGAGTTAGTCAGAGAAAACTGTAAGGTAGCTGAGAACTGCTTTTTAAATCCATTACAGTTTTGTCATCTCATGTAAGGCTGGACTCCCACTGACTACTGTATTCCATAGGCACTGCTGCTAATAGTGGGGGCCGATCCCATTGTCCAGTGTAGCTACTTGACTCTTAATTAAAATAAACTGACTCCATATGCCATCTTCTTGAAAGCAGTTTATCTAATTAAAAAAAATTAAAGTGCAACATGGAGTGGACAGAACAAGGGAGCTAGACTGTAGATAATTCTACTCTATGTGGCTGAGGGCAACTTATATTGTCTCAATGATCATCAAACATAAAATGAGGTATACTAATATACAAAAAGGATATAAGAAACCTGATAAGATGTTAGAACACAACTAATTAAATGGCCAACAGTATGTGAATAGTGTCTTATTTTATCCAAAAATTTATAACGAATGTTTTTATTTAATTAAAATGTCCTAGCAGAAACTCAGAATTCTTTTTCTATAGGAATTTATTCTATGGGATCCGTCATATAGTTAAAACTTTTTAATATTTTGAATGATAATTTAATGATCTATAGCTTAATAACTTGTCCAGTTATTAGGTGGCTTTTCTGTTGTTGTTGTTCTTTTAATCTTCTTTTGGACAGTAATTAATGTCTGGAAATCAAATTGCTCTACGGAGCCAGAGGAAAACAGCAATGTAGCACTCTTAACTACAAAATTCTAAATAAGTTTTAAAGTTCCCAGAAGACTTAAGTGGATATGCCTGAGGAGTGATTGTTCATGGCACAGGAACTAAAACCATAAACTGCTGACCTCTACTAGCATAGCAACAGAATTGTCTTCTTTGCAATTTCATTCTATTCTGCTCAAAACCTGGCACAAATAAAATAATAAGTCTGTTTCCTGATGAAACTGCACAATTTTTTGCACAAATATTTGAACTTTAGGTTATATTATTTCTTTTGCACTTTCAAATTTAAATGAAACAAGACAGATAAGATGCAGAAAAGAGGAAGGAAGAAAGGCAAACGGGAGAAGAAAATAAAGGGGGAGAGACAGAGATAGGAAAGAAGTAGAAAAGATGCTGGGAGGTGGAAACAAAGAGGAAAATAAAAGCATTATCCAGAGCGGCTACTCCTGGATAACTGTGTAGAAGGAGGGTCTTTGAAGAACAAATATTATTGACTGCGAGGTACCAAATGATAAACAGTGTTCTCCAGAATTCCAGCAGTTTTGTTGGTGTTTGTTTCTTTCCCTGAATAAATACATTTCTAAATGCTTGAATGCCAAGTCCCAAAAGGTAATAAAGTAGAACCAACTAATGACAGCTGTGAAAAACAAAGCCAGTTTAAAAGAAATACAGAAACTCAAATAATCAACCCCTCCATATAATTTGAACTTCGTTTTTGGCAGAAGCACAGAAATTTTTTGCCCAAAAGCATAGAAGCTTTGAAACAGTAAATTCGGTTGTTTATTTTTTAAACTTGCCACATGGTGTCACTCAAAAAGCTAAGAACTTTGTTTTCCGTTTCAGAAGTGAGTACCACTTTGTGAAGGGGCAGGGGTGGTAAGGGGGTGGGGGGCATATATTCTTTTCTTAAAGCCTGATTTTACCCACCTGTAGCCATCCCATTTCTGTTCTTGATTTTCTGTTGGTTGTCATTATGGACAAGAATAGTGTATTAAAAGCCATAGTTAAAGGTCTAGATGGGAAAATCAATAGGACATATTTTCTAAATAAAAATCAGTAATACTTAAAACAACTTTTCTTACCTTAGAGGCAAATCCTATCGTGGTAAATAACTAAAATTCTCCATGTGCTATGACCATGTCATGTCTGACTTATCATGTTCTTTTTTATTTATATGAATGGTCATCAGACCAATTAATCCTGGCAACACTAGTTGCTGAATAAGAATACACTAATATGAAAGACACTTGGATACATGAATTAACACAGAAGTTATTTTAACTGCAATTATCAGATGTATTTTATTCTGCAATGACTGCAACATAATCTGAAGGGAAAGTCACTAAAATTTTTTTTTTAAAGATTCCATTCATTTATTTGACAGACAGAGATCACAAATAGGCAGAGAGGCAGGCAGAGAGAGAAGGAAGCAGGCTTCCTGCTGAGCAGAGAGCCTGATGCGGGGCTCGATCCCAGGACCCTGAGATCATGACCTGAGCTGAAGGCAGAGGCTTTAATCCACTGAGCCACCCAGGCGCCCCAAAAGTCACTAAAATTTTTAAAAAGAATAGCAGTCCTCATTTTTTGACACCAGTTAATGGTGTTAATTGGCTTGTGGCCTTTCAAAACCTTGCTGGTAATCAAGTTAGCTTATGATTGAAAATTAGTGCTAGTTCCAGAACAGGGCAAACTCAGTAGCTTTAAGTAAGTATAACAACAAAAATGAGAGGTAGTGGGGCACCCGGGTGGCTCAGTGGGTTAAGCCTCTGCCTTCGGTTCAGATCATGATCTCAGGGTCCTGGAATCAAGTACCACATCGGGCTCTCCACTTGGTGGTGAGCCTGCTTACCCCTCTCTCTCTCTGCCTGCCTCTCTGGCTGTGATCTCTGCCTGTCAAATAAATAATTAAAATCTTAAAAAAAATTAGAGATACTGTTCACTCTGTGAGATACATTGTGCCAGATGTTTTGTACACATCATTTTTAGTCTTGAAAATAGCCCTATAAGTTGCACACATTAAAAGCCTGAGGAATCTGAGATATTAGGGGAAAAACTCACAGAGTAAGGAACAGACTTAAGATTCAAACCTACAACTTTGTTTCATTATACATTACAAATGCTTCTATAATTTATTAAATCATGGCAGAAGGATGAACCAAAGTTTGAAATCATGCATAACTCATTGCTAAGACTTCTCTGCCTATAATTTTCATAAAGCAATTATTCTTCAAGTCATTCTGAGGTAAGTATATAATACACAAATAGGAATTTTCCACCATCAGCTATATGAGGACTGTTTGCCAAGTTTTAAAATTGTTTTGTTCATTATGTTTTTTTCTTTCCCACAATATAATTTTATAATTGTTTTTAGTATACATCAATGATTTATGGTATGCATGAGTAAATCTCTTTCTCTGATTTTCTGAGGGCAACATTTTCTGAGAACACTGAACTCATTAATGTATGGGTCTTAGTAGGTCACTGGGGGTCCTTACTTTTCTCCGACTTGAACTGAAAGCTAGAGTGAAAAAGATCATAAACTGACAGGCCGTTCTTCAGGGCAATCAGGCCAGGTCAGTCCAAGGCTGTGGACTGTATAACGGACATCAGATATATAGAAAATATTAACAAGAGTCTAAATCCCTGCCCTGCTTATGCTTGATTTCTTCACTTCTACCCTGTCACCTCTCATTCAAATATACTTCATATATACTTCATAAACTCACTTTGTGAATTTTAAAGAAATACAGTTTTGTGTTTTATAGTTCCTTGGTTATTAATTTCATGGTTTCATATTAATATTTTGTCTGAAGGTTTTAAGATTATTCATTTATTTCACATGTTTAGATATACATCTCTATTATAATCCTTATTTTAAATCTTATTGCTTTAACTTTTAACTTAGATTTTATATTGTATTTTCTAGTTATGTGTACCTGTTTTAAAATTATTTGTCTCAGTATTTTCTTTTTTTTAACCCTAAAGTTTTAATTTTTTTTTTTTTTTTTTTTTTTTTTTTAAAGATTTTATTTATTTATTTGTCAGAGAGAGAGAGAGTGAGCACAGGTAGACAGAGTGGCAGGCAGAGTCAGAGGGAGAAGCAGGCTCTCTGCCGAGCAAGGAGCCCGATGTGGGACTCGATCCCAGGACACTGGGATCATGACCTGAGTTGGAAGGCAGCTGCCCAACCAACTGAGCCACCCAGGCATCCCTAAAGTTTTAATTTTATCTGATTTTTTCTTTTAGATTTTTTTTTTTTTTTTGACAGAGATCACAAGTAGGCAGAGAAGCAGGCAGAGAGAAAGGAGGAAGCAGGCTCCTTGCTGAGCAGAGAGCCCGATGTGGGGCTCAATCCCAGGACCCTGGGACGATCACCTGAGCCGAAGGCAGAGGCTTTAACCCACTGAACCACCCAGGCGCCCCTTATCTGATTTTTTTCTTATTCTAATTTTCATTTGGCTTTTCTCCTTTTCCTCTTCTTGTTTTTCTTTACTGGATAATTTTTGCTTTTATAATTGCTGACAGGATTGTGACTCTAATGCTGGTAATATGGAAAAAGCCCAAACTACCAAAGGGAGGCCGAAGGGGATCTTCTAACTCATCGAAGAATCGTTCCCCAAGAAAACTCACCCTGGGAAATCTTGTTAATTCCACCTAGGGCTAGAAATCACCATGCAGATGTCACTCTTGATTTATTAGGATAATGTTGCCCTCTGAAAGATAGCTCATATCGTTCAGTCATAGCATGAGGAATTGTTTTAAAAATTTGTTGTCAACAATGTGAATAATTACCGGATTTTACATGCAGGAAGCACACATGTTATAGTTTGCCATCATTCAGGAAAAACATGTTACCTGGATTGTTCCAGTGGAGATAAACCCTCCATGTGCTGCATAAAACCTGAACTTGTGAAAGGAATACTTGGTATTGAATGTCCGGATGGAAGCCAAGGGAACAAAAGCATACCATTAAATACTAGTTTTTTCCTGGGATACCTGTCTTTGGCAGCTTTCTCTTTTCATTCTTGATTGTTATAATGCAATTTCTATTATATTACTTAGCAACTCTCTGCTGGTATTTATATCAAATATTTAATAATTATTTTATATGGAAAGCATAAAACCCACATCCCAGTTTGTATCTCTCTCCTGAGCTCCAGGCATTTGTATTCAATTATCTAGGGATACATCCATCTAGATATTTAATATGTATCTTTAATTCAATTGTCTACAACTTTGCCAATTCCACTAATCTTCCCAAGGATCATTTCTTCTTGAATTTCCTATTTCAGGTGATCAGTCATCCATGGTAGAATCTGAGGGTTCTTGACTCCTCCTTTTTCTTCCATCCCATGTCCAATCTGTATTCAAATTCTGTCAAATCTGCTTTGCTAATGGCTTTACAAACCACAAACATAGTCCACCTCCCTTTTCGTGCTCTTGGAGTGATGACCAATGTGTCTTACCTGGCATGTCAGTTATCAGTTTATTGCCTCTCAATTCCAAAGTCATCACACATTGCCTTCTCTTTAAAAATGTATCTGGGATCTTTAAATTATTTTCTTTTGCCAGTTGGCATGATGGTAAGCTTTTCCAGCAGAAGATGTTGGATAGACATTGTAAGAGAAACAGATTTTCATTTCCTTATTTAGGTGTGTTAGCATCTGTGGCTTCTTTATCACCCAGTCCTGTAGTTCATAATGACCAGCATTTCTCTGGCACACTTCCTTAAGTGGTTTTGCAGTGGAGTGCCTCAGTAGGACACTGCCAAGTTAACAGCTTTCCTAGCACCATAGAGGACATATTTCCAGCAAGTTTCCCAGGAGAAACACCATAGTAATTTCTTTGACATGCACTGTTTCAGAACCATTCCCTCCAGTAAAGTCTGTGTCTCAGCTCTGGATGGAAAATGGAGGGGCGGAGGAAGGAATGGGGTCTTATCCCAGCCCTAGTGCTACATATGTGTATATATATATTTTTTTCTTCCATTGGTATTTGTGTCTGCTCCTTCCATTTGCTATTCCTACATTTTATAATTTCTCTTTATCTCTTACTAGCCTATTCTCTATTACTCCACTCCTCTCTTGTAGTTAATACTTATATATATTGAACTTCCCCTATTCAAATTGCTGTGTTGTTTCTCTTTCTTGATTTATCCAGACTTCATAAATAACTATAATACCAGTCCTTCAATATCCTACCATTCCCACTTTGATTCATTTTCTCTTTTCATCTGAAGAAAAAAGTGAAAATGACACAGTTCAGGAGCTTGTATCTCTCCTTTGGCATTTTGGAGAGATTGCCACCTTAGGTTGAAATGCCCTTTTTCTTCCCACGCACCTTCCATCTGGCTAATAATTAACCACCGTCACTAAACTAGGCACTGGGGACTTAGCAATGAATATACTGAAGTCTCTGCCCTCAAGGAGCTTATATATTTATGTATGGAAACAGACAATAAATAAGGATAGATATTTATGTTAAAGGACAAAAAAAAAAACTACTATGAGAAAAAAAGTGATGCAAATTAGAGGAAGTAGATCTGCTGCTTATATGAGGTACTGTATCCCTGGGAATAGGCTGGTCATACTGTGATAACAAGCAGACAACAGAGGTTTACTACAATAAATATTTAATTATGGCTGAAACTCCCTGTCAGTCACAGGGCATATTGTTTTACCTCTAGGGCTTGGGTTAAGAGCAGCTTCTATGCACACCATCACAGGCATCTGGGCTGTGGGAAATGAGATGCGAACAACAATGTAAAGATTCTCAAAGCTTCTGCTTGGAAGAACACATACCACGTACCTTCATATGTTGTTGGACAAAATAAGTCGTATGGCCAAGCCTAAAGTCAAGTCTCCTCCTGGGAGAGTGAATAAACTGTGAACAAAAATACAACCTCACATAGACGATAAAATCTTTTATAAGGAAGTGTTATCTGATCAGTGAGGCAAGAAAGAAGTAAATGAAGGAATTGTGAGGATATCCAGGGTGAGATCACTCCATAATAGGCACAAAAAGACTACTTGTATTCTTTTTGTTTTAAGCGAAAACACTTTAAGTACAGAGAAAATGATTCTTTTAATAGTAATTCTCTTGACAGTAATTGCTGTGATATGTCATGTCATGTATAGTTAGCATGTGAAAAAAATGAATCAGGCACATTTCCTAATAATAATTATTCTAGTGAATGATGATTCAAATAGACAAGAGGATAGGAGCTTCCTTAAGTGCTTATCTGTCTTGAAACTTAATGAAAGTTATATGTTTTAAACATAATATCCTAAAAGTCTGTTTTTGTGAAACACTTTCTCAGATCTCAGATATACTTGATTTTGCCACTGAGAGAGTCTTATTAAAACCCTTGTTATTCAGTTGATCCTTTTCTAAAATGAATTTTTCTTGCTATGTAGAGACAGAATTTATGAATCAATATAAACTGAATTTGGTTTAATATCTTATACAAATATTTAAGTTTGTATAAATAATTTGAACTATTCATCTACATTTGTATCTACATATATAATATAACCATGTTGTGTCATATTTGCCATATTTATATCTTGCTTTCGTTATATGAATAAATGTGACCCTTGATTAATCTATATGCTAACTTCTGAGCTTTTCCATGGCAAAACTTATTTTTAATGTTTTATTGCTGATTTTTAAAGTAATGAATAATTTATAAACAATTGCAGTTATAACAATCTACAAACCTGGGTAACCACTGTTGAGAGGTTATTCAGTGCTCTTATGTTCATGAAAATCTTGACCATGGTGTTCTTTTAGTGAAAGTATTTCACCGTATTTAATTTCCTTTATTGGCTTAAATATAAATTTTCTTTGTTGGCTTAAATATTAGAATTCTTTTAAATTTAAAGATTTACAGCAACATTTTTCTATAAAAGTATGCGTTGTTCATAACATTCTCATATTTTTTAATTGCTCCCACTCTAGTTGTACTTGCTTTCATTTCTAAACTCTGTAACTTTGTTTCCTCTCTTGATTAGAGTTGTCAGCACCTTATCAATATAATGTATTTTGAAGAATTAAATGTTAGTTTTGTCAATCTTATAGTTATCCAGTTTTCTTAGCACTTTATTTCTGCTTTTAACTTTTTAACTTTTCTATTTTTTCCATTTATTTATTTTCTGTATCCTCAAGTTCAAAGCTTGAAAATGCTACTGGAAACTCCCAAGCTCTTTTCATTACGTCTTCAATTCCTTCACTATTTTCTCCTTTTATATAGAAACTGTTGAAGACAAGACCACTTTTTCCTGTGGTCATGGAGGCTTTCCTTATAATCATCATGGATTTCAGCATAGGATTGTAATGCAAGAGTAGCATGAAGAACAGGCCCATGTACTATATTGGTTTTTTTGTTTTGTTTTTAAAGATTTTATTTATTTATTTGTCAGAGAGAGAGAGAGCGAGAGAGTGAGCACAGGCAGACAGAGTGGCAGGCAGAGGCAGAGGGAGAAGCAGGCTCCCTGCCAAGCAAGGATCCATATGTGGGACTCGATCCCAGGACGCTGGGATCATGACCTGAGCCCAAGGCAGCCGCTTAACCAACTTAGCCACCCAGGCGTCCTGTACTATATTGTTTTAATTCAAACTTTTATCTCTTTGTTTCACACAGATCCCTTCTAATCTTTTCTGGTTTATTGACTTTTATGCCCAGATTTCATCTTTATATAATCCTGGTCCCTACTTTTGTTCATGAATTCTCAAAGTGAGAATATAGAAAATAAAGAAAGTGTTCTAGCTTTTTGTTCCTCGCTTTCCATGACTCAAAATTGATAAATGGGATTTTACTTTGAAGTCAGTTTACATTTTATATTATTTACATATGTTTATATTATTTATAAATCTGTAAATATATATTTTTATTATTATATAATTATAATAGACATAATTTCAGGATAGTAAGAATAATAGGGATTTCCAGTGTTATATTATTCCAAATTGGTTAAAATACAAATGCTTGAAAATATGTTCTGATACTGAAATTGAAGAGAAAAAACACATAATATCAAATATGGTCCTAAGGCTTTACTAAAGCTCTATTTATATGAAAGTCAATTAATTAGGAAGCTGTTAATTAAACTCTCAGGTATTGAATTTTAAAAGCAAAGGTACCCTTGGGTAATAGCATATTTACTTCAGCGTCAGAAGATTGCCTGCTCCCTTACCCCACAATAAACACAAGATTTCCATCTATTCTCAACTTGTGAAGCACTTTTCGTACTCAAATGTACTCCTAAAATGTTTTCTTGAAACTGCTATTTCAATTTTGAATGTTGAATTTTAAAAAATGATAAAATATTTGAAAGGTTTTAGTACATGTATCTGAAATATTCCCATTTAGGAACACAATCCTCATGTGGCCTGTGTTAATACTCTTTCTGAAAGTTAGCCAATATTGGTTCAGAAATACAACATAGGAATTTAGGAAAAACACAGTCACAGATTTGTTAGCATCTCATGTCTCCTTTGTTGACAGCTGATTTTCCCTTTTTAAATATTGATCCTACCCCCTCAAATATGCATATTGGGTATTAGTTTCTTGCCTTGTTGAAATACTCTTCTGACTTATTTTCAAAAGTACATATGCCAATAAACTCATCAGTAATATACTATGATTGACCACAGAAGTACCACTTATTGTTTTTTAATTAAGCTACTATAGAGTTCTAATGATTTGTCTAATAAGTTTACCTAGAATCCACATTAATTGGACTTTACTATCTTCCTTTATCTCCCTTCCAGATGGTTTCCACATTGGGTCCCCTGCTCAGTAGGGAGTCTGTTTGTCCCTCTCCCTCAGCCCCTTCCCCCTAACCCCCGACCCTGTCTGACCCTGTCTTGTGCCCTCTCTCTCCCTCTCACTTTCTCTCTCAAATAAATAAATTAAATCTTAAAAAAGAAAAAAGAATAAAAGGCAATGTTTGATGTTGTTCACTGTCTAATACTTAGCTCTATGCCTGGCCCATAATAGGCAAACAAAAGACATTTGTTGAATGCTGACTGTAAACCTCCTTGCATTTTTTTTTTTTTGGTGCTAAATGTTACTTAAAACTGTTTTTACATCTTCTTCTTTCCTTATTTTCATTCTCAGTACATACTGAAACAGTGATAGATAACATTTATTTAGTGTTTTTGTGGGGGGTTTTTTGTTTGGGGTGTGTGTGTGTGTGTGTGTGTGTGTGTGTGTGATCACCTATCCTTATAAGTTTGTCAGGTTTGTATTTCCCCAAAATTTTTTTAAAAAGAAACTATCAGTGTTAGCAAGTAGTTTTTTTTTTTCTCAAGTCATGCAACTAATGAGAATCAGAGTCAGAATTAAAACTGAGTTCTACTTGAGTTCACTGTCCTCTGCTTCTAAAACTTTTAAACTTAAGTACCAGTAAAATAACAGAGGATATTTATGTTACTACACTGTGTAATAATAAAGGGCAGAGATAGGATTTGAAACCATATAGTACAGCTTTAGCATTTGTTCTCTTAACCATTTTCCTTAAATTCAGAGGGGGAATATGAACATGCATCCCTCAGTGAAAGTAGGTTGATATTTTACCTATAGTGCGATGAACTAAGGCACACGTTCTTTCACTTGTCTATAGGAGCATGTTTGAGGACTATTAGACAAAATAAGTTTGGCTGAATAAAGTCTCATGTCATAGAATGTGGCATTTGTGTTGTGGGCTTGAACCTAAATTGTGGTACGTAATAGCTGTGTGAAGGAGGAATGAGAAGAAAGCTTGGGTACTGAGTCCTGGGGAGGTATATAGAAGTGGGAAAGATTTAGAAGGTGAAAAGAGATAGTATGTATATTACATACATAGTATGTATTATAGTATGTAATGTCTTTGGTCTACACATGAGATGTATAGTATTCACCAAAGCTTTTTGAATGGGGTTAGATGGGGATGAGGGAGAGGAGTGATTAAGAACTGAGTAGTGTTTAAGATGTGTTTAAGTCAAGAGCAAAACCTGCCAGAATAGGCACAGCCACATATTTATTATCTTTCCTAATACTTAATGCAAAAATCTTACCTTCCATAATTTGTATGCTTTTGTATATCAGGAGTAGTCCTCACTCCCACAAAAGCTTCAAATAAATGATGATCCTAAAAGATATTTCCTGTTTATCATGAAGGTTTTCCAATCTTCACTGCGCAACTTATCCACAGTATAATGCAGCTTCTTCAGTAAACATCCATCTCAGAGAGAAAGTCAGAGAACACATTAATATATCATTTTGAGGGTAAAAAATAAATATGGGGAAATAAGGCCTTACCCCATATAATGTAATTATATTGATATTTCTGGTTGAGGATCTAGGATTCTAAACCCATGTTCCTATAGCTAAAATAAAGATTCCACAAACAGGTCTGGCTAGAAGCATAAATAACTCCACTGATTTGAAAAGCTAATTTGCTTGATAGTGAGCCAAAAATCCAAATGAAAAATTTTATTTTTTAAACCTCTGAAGTTTCAAACTAAAACCTTCCCTTGGACTAAAATAAGATATGTGATTGCTGGTACAGAGATCAGGCTTATTTTCCTATTTCAATCCTTTTTATCTCACTTTGTTTCTCTACCATATTGAAAAGAAAGCTAATTTCTATGGCTTTAAAGAAAACCTTAAACTTATTTTTCATTAGTTTCTAACTTCTACATTAGGGTTTTTCTATCTTTCTCACATCAGCCACAATTTGTAGACTTTACTCTCCTTGTCTGATGGAGTCAGTGTAAATGAAATGGAGAATCAAAAGGTCAATACCTTTCTAATCCAGGAAACACCATCTCATTTTTACTTTCTACAATTTCTCCCTAAACCATAAGCCTTTGTTCATCAGTGATTAAAAATTTGGAACTGTAGTGATTTTAGATATATAGAAATTTTTCTGCTTAATGCTCTGTAACATCAAAGTTTTTCTTAGAACATTATGGCAAAATAACTCACTCTAGTTTGTAAGATACTAGTTCTTTTTTTAAACTTGCGTTTCTTATTTAAATAGAAAATTGCAACAGTGTTACAATTTTTAAAAAGAACCATGTAACGAAATAGATTCGCCTTTAAAATTAATGTTCATTTCATATTTTACTATATTAAAATATGTTTCTAGATAAGTTTTATGCTTACTAATACATGTATCCTGAACAGAATCTTTAAATGAGTGAAATAATATTCAATTGGCCATCGATAAAAATCTCTGGTATTATTGTTCCTGCCAACTTCTAAGTATTTTTGCTATACAGGAGAGATATATACGAAAAGATTATAACAGAAGATTATTTCTTGGCAGAGATTTTAATTTCTCACCAATTGTTATCTCTTTCTCCCTGTTAGTAATAGAACCCTCCATACCCAACTTCTAGCAAGCCCCATGGCTAAAGCTAAAGACCTCCCATAGAGTTAGGTATGACCATGTGGAGAAACCCTTGCTACAGAAATGTAAGCAGAGGTGTTTGTGCAACTTTCATGTTATTTCCATAAAAGGAAACTGCTTGTACTCATTTCATCCTTCATTCCTTTCCACTGGCTGTGAGCTTGAGATTCCTGTAACTGCTACCTTAGACCCAGAGTGGGAAACCACTTTTTGTGGACAGTAGAAGTTCCTACCAACTTGAGTCCCTGAATAAAGATATGAAGTAGAGCTGCCCTTGATAACTTGCCTACCTGGAAAATTGTGTGGAAGAGAAACAGTCTTCGGTATTACTTAAACTGCATACACTGCAAATTCAGCATTACAAATGAATATGATTATATTGTAAAAGACAAAGTTAAGCATTATAATATTCTTTGTCTTTCAAATAATTCTACTATACCTGTACACTCCACAAGCAAAAAGCAATGAGCTAATAATTTAAAATGTCAAACGTTCATATACCCTTCTCTCTCTAGAAAAGAGTAATTAGTTGGGAGTGTTCAAAAATGAAATAACTTTAGGTATGATTATCTTTGTTAATATAGGATTATAATCATGAGAGTTTTATTATAAAATCATAGATACCAATTCCAATGAGTTTAAGGAAAATAGGAATGTATTATAATATAGAAAATATGAAGGGATTAATTGCAAGAAGTTGTGACCACAATATAAGTGTAAGTTTACAGTTTCTCCATTTCTTCGTGTGGCTGTGAATCTTTTCACATCTTCTCTCTATATACATTTGTTCAGTTTTCCTCTCTGAAGATTGGTTTCTGAGGCAGGGTGTTTCATTTTGTTTTCCATAATTTTTACTTGACCATTCATTGTTTTAGCCATCATTGGCACCAACAATAGTGCCAGTAATATGAATACCCTTGATACTAATCTTGACATCTAACTAATTCACTCTTCTATCATCATTCCAAATTTCAAGAAGAAAAACTAATGATTTGTCCATTGAGGATCAGGTGTTCATTCTTAGGTTCCCAATCCTCTCCCTTATCTGAAGGGAGGTTGGGTGTGGGTATGTTATCTGGAGGACAACAACTGGGGTATCTAGCAACAAACTTAAAAAAGAAATAATATAGGAAAGAAAGGAATTAAGTTTTAGGTAACTCTTGGGTATTCTAAAGCATAAAGTGTGTCTATGAGGAAAGGAGTGCACATGTGGGTTTAATTATTTCTATCAAGAATCATATTTGAAATAAGAATTAGGTTAGTGTTTCTCCTATGTTAATTGACATTATACTAATTATGATCAACTGAAGTTTGAAAAAGAGTGTCTAGAGGAAGAGGTAGTTATCACTATAAAGATGAGTGCCACAAATAATTTCCAAGAAAAGTATTTACTCAGCAGTTTCATTTATTTAAAAAATATTTCCATAGCAGGCATGTGTGTCTTGAAACCTGCCACTTTGACTTGAGCTCTTTGATAAATTCATCTTTAGCCATTTTCACCCAGTCATTAAGTCAGAGACTCAGATAATATATTTTAGTCTTTCTTGATTTGCTATATCTACTTCTTCCAAAAAACAAAAACCCTAACATATTTTCTGTAATTCATATAGTTCTCTTACAAATCTAAATCATTCAGCTCTTATGATAACCTGTTCTATAATGAAACATTCCTCCACTCATTGATTGCAATGTTAATCCAAATGAAATCTAGTGATTTCATTTATTTACACATTATTTACCATCTTAGAAAAAGTGAGATCATTAAAAAGTGAAGTTGCTGGTTGCTGTGCTGGAGAGATATATTTGTGGTACTGATTTTTATACTGTTATTCATTCTGTATGGAGGGAAAGAAATCATTAAGGGATATCAGGATTATTTTTTTCTTTTCATAGTTATTGTATCTACTTATAAATAATAACCAAGCCCATTCTTGAGATGAATTTTAGATTGTCAATTTAAAAAACATATTCTAAATTGTAATAGAGTAAGGTATTATATGAATTTCTGAAATGAAACAATTCCACGAGGACATTACTGACAAAATTATTATACTATACACATGAAACTTAAATGGTTGGATCTTTTCATTTGACTTGCCAAATATATAGCTACCTGCTCTTTGTTGAAAGTGGATCTACTAATGATTTTTTTTTTAAAGATAAATAGATCTACAATTACATGGATTCTGGTCTCCATTACTCTGGCATTCCGTTTGATTAATATACCATGAAGAATCTTGTACTTCCCTGCTAAATGATAGTAATACAGACAGGTTGGAGCTTTTTACTAAGGTAGAGAGCGCACACAATATATTACCTCTTAACACATTTTAATATTACATATAATTAGAACATTAAATGCCACCAACTACACTTTATAAATTACAGCTAATGTACCTTTCACCAAAGAGTTGCTCACCTGCAGAGCAGCCATCATATTTAAAGCCCATTTCCAAGTCTTCATATACCCTCAAGGATAAGATAGGCTGAAGTAATGATACTATTGGAACTGCACGTAATCAGCTCCTATAAAAACATCTAGTCTTGATTCCAGTTATGTTAATTCATTGCAGGGGGACTGTACATTTCAATCACCAAAAGGTTCGGTGCCTTTCCAAAGCCCCTGGGCAGCTCGGGCAGTCCCCATGAAAGTATTTAGCAAATCCTTTTGTGATGCATGAGGGTTTTAAAGTGGTAATAAACCAATCCCTTTACATTGATAAATTTCTCTTAAGTCAATGAGGGCTTTGCTGGGACTGAAGACTGAAGATTTTTCTTCTTCAGTTCAGTCTCCAGAGGAATCTTGGAAAATATATAATAATATAGACATCATTTTCAATGTCTGGATCCACTAGAGGGCAAGGGAATCATAATTCACAGTGAAACAACAGTTTAAATCTGAGCCACCTAATTTCAGTCCCTTAGAAATGCTAGTAGTCCTTTTTCTGCAGCAGTTTGTATTTAAATGTGTCACTGCTGCATTTCTGTACACTTAATAGAGCACTGAAGACACATTTATTGTGTTGTGGAAAGAGATACATATTTTTGCTTTATCAGTAAGCTCCTTTTGTAATAAAGAAGTTGGTTTTTAAGTCCATAGCAGAGTCCCTAGCATAGAATTCTACTGAAGCAGAAGCACAATTATATTTGGACACCCAGAAAGGATATACCTGGTAGAACTATAAGCTTAGTATGAGCATTAACCCATTGTCTGACATAATTCCTTTTTGTGGAATAAATGGAAAATTTACTTGGAATTTTTTTTCTTTTTCCAAACACAAAACCATTAATTAGTGATTAAATATACCCAATTCTGTCAGAGAAATATATTCTGAGGTGAGCAGTGATTGTAAAATATAGAATGCCATGAAAAAGTATGTTAAAGTTTATACTCCAAAAGCATGGCTTAATTAAGAATTGTAGTCTGCAGCAGTTATTTAGCAAACCTTGACTTTTTTCAATTTTCCAGACTGATGGTGCATTGCAGTAGGGAAAGTCTGGCAAGAGTTGTCCTACTGACTTTGAAATTCTAAGAGCATTGTTAATATTGTTAAAATATTTTTAATATTCCAATTTTTTAAAAAATAGGGATTTAAAATATACGATCCAAAATATACTAGGCAAAAGTTTTTATGTGTGTAAATTATCAGCACCCTACATGTGTAATATTACTTTGCTGGAGTATAGGAACTTTACTCAATGTTTTAAAAGAATCTATAAAATAATGGCCTGAAGATTTAAATGAGATCAGGTCTTAACTTAAATATTAATACTTCCTTTGATCTGGTTCTTGGTAAAGGATAAGCTTAAAGATATGCAATCTAATTTTATATAGAAAGTACATTTGTTAGGTAGGCTTACATTAATGTCTCTATGCTTTGCTGTCTTCAAATGAAAAAGTTATATGCACACACCCACCCTCACATGTTCATTGAGATTTTAAATCCTTTAAATCCTACAGTACATGAATCAGAAATCATTGTCTAATATCTAAGTAAACTGATTGAGTTTAAAGTGTCTTATAAACACCCCATACATTAAAGATCTGGTAATAACAAGAAATGAAATGTTCAGTGATATTTTACTTCTCCCATCAAGGAGCTTAGAGCCAGTTGAGTGAACAGAATCTGTATATAGATCATTTCAATAGAGTATAAAATTGTTACATAAAGGTATTTAAAAAAAATTATAGACTGGGGTGCCTGGGTCACTCAGTTGGTTAAGGGTCTGCCTTTGGCTCAGGTCACCATTTCAGGGTCCTGGGACTGATGGAGCCTAGTGTGAGTCTCCCTGCTCAGTGGGGAGTTGGCCTCTCCCTCTCCGTTTGCCCTGCCCCTTGCTCATGCTCTTTCTCTTGCTCAGTCTCTCTCAAATAACTAACTAACTAACTAAATAAATAAATAAATAAAAATACTTTAAAAATTATAGACTCAGAAGTAGTATCTTTAAACAGTCTGAATAAAGTTTTCTGGAAGAAGTAACACTCTTGTTGGCTCTCGGAAGATGCTGAGTTATAAATATTAGGTATGTGAAGGGCACACAGTTATCTCAAAAAGACCACTTCATAGACACTGATTGTTGTTATTATTATAGCCATTGAAAAAAATTGCATGTGTTAATTTCCTAGTTAAGTGTAGCAGGACCTACCATAGAATGCCCAAATAAAATTATAATAGATTTTTAAGAAATCACACAATGAAATCGAGGACTACAAATTTCAGAAGTATGCATAGAAAAAAAAAAGTTATAGTGGAGAACAATTTTAAAACATAAGAAATTGGTAGCATTTACAAGATAAATTTTTGAGTAGGGATATTAAAATTGCCCAAATTAATGATAGCCACAATATGACTTATGATTGAATTAAAACACTAAAGACTAGCAGGTATATGTGTGTTTGGTTCAGAATCCCCAGTTCACATAAAAGAGCCTCGTAGTGGGGCGCCTGGGTGGCTCAGTGGGTTAAAGCCTCTGCCTTCGGCTCAGGTCATGATCCTGGGGTCCTGGGATTGAGGACTGCATTGGGATCTCTGCTGCTCAGCAGGGAGCCTGCTTCCTCCTCTCTCTCTGCCTGCCTCTCTGCCTACTTGTGATCTCTATCTGTCAAATAAATAAATAAAATCTTTAAAAAAAAAAGTGCCCAGTAGTGAGTACTGAATATATCTCAAATAAATCATGTCTTTCAATGGCAGTGCTCTTTCACAGGTCCTGGTGATATAGTTAAATATGCAATTTCCCCTCCCTCTAGCTGTCCATGCATTCTTCGCTTATTCAAAATTATATATTCTCTTTCTATTGAGAAAAAGATAACTTTGAAAAAAGTAGATTTTAGAACAAAAATCCCATATATAGACAGAAATTTCATCTGAAAGATTTAGACATTTTTAACTCTAATGAACAGCTAACATTATTTTAAAGAAGTAAAAACTGATAGAAAAAAGGGGAAATTGGCAAACCCATCCTTGCAGTAAAATATTTAAATAAATTTCTCCAGATAATAGGGAGTTAAACAAGGTAAAAATATGAAGGATACAGAGTATTCACACAGCACAACTACATCATAATATATACAATATTGCAGAAAACAATTGATGATTACCTTACCTTCTCAAGATCTCATTCATCTTAAATAACTATTAATATCAGACAATAGATTTTGTCGATAAAATTTCATTAGATGGTCAGCTAATTTTTCGTCTAGCGAATATCTAGTATTCTTCCAACCTAGAATTTATTTGCCATTCATTCAGTAAAATATCATTATCATTCTGGGTAACTATACATATGAGGCCAAGGTTGTAACTCAGCTAAAGATTATAACATGTGACCTAGACTGAAGATAATCAGTGTATCCCATATTGTAATTAAACCCAAATGGAATTTTCTAGGAATTCTATTTTGTTTTGTTGTGTTTTATTTTGTTTTGTTTTTAGAGATAGAGAAAGACAAAGTGGAAGCACAGAGGGGGAGAGGGTGGAGGGAGAGGCAGAGAGAATCTTAAGCAGACTCCATGCCCAGCGTGGAGCCCAGGCGGGGCCCAGTCTCACCAACCTGAGATCATGACCTGAGGCAAAATCAAAAATTAGACACTTAACCCACTGAGCCATCCAGGTGCCAAAATTTTCTAGGCTTTCTAGAAAATACACTCTCTTAAATGTAGGCATAGACTTAACTGAAAGTTGAATGTTTAGGAAATTGTATAAAATTAAGACGAAATCAGGTTTTATTAACCAATATCACTTGAAATCTTGATTAATTTACATAAAAACCTAGTTGTGTCTGGATTTATTAATTTTGTGAAGCAAAAAATTCCCCAGTTCCTTAAAAGAGTTTGATTTAGGTTTGACTTAATTTTAATTTTTTAAATAAATCCTAATTGATGATACATGGAATTATCAAAGTAGTTGTATCAGATAGTTTTTGCTGTACAAAATTACCCCAAAATGTAGTAACTTAAAATATGAATAATTTGTTATTTCTGATGATTCTTTGGGTGGCCAGAGAGTTTTCTGTTCTCACCTAGGCTTATTCGTAGGGCTCTAGTCAGCTGGTGGGTCAGCGGGGGAATGGCAGCAGCTGGAATGGTTGGGATGCTTGGGTCAGCAGTTTTTCCTCAAGTCTCTCATCTTTCATCACAGCATAGGCCCAAGATTGCCGACAGCAAGAGGGGGCAAGCCTCTGTGAACAATTGCTTTGAAAGTCTTTGCCTGTGTCACCTTAGCTACATCCCACCGGTCAAATGAATTGACATGGTCAAGTCCAAATTTTTGGCATATAAACACAGATTTCAACTCTTGATTGCAGGAGTTACAAAGTAATATTCTGAAGAGGGTACATACAGGGATGGGAGAAATGTGTAAATATTTTTGCCATCTACCACAATAGGTTTCAGGCAAACAACAGAAGTGAAAAAAAAAAAAATAGCAGAGACCAAAATAGAATGTAAAGTGTCCAGAGCTGCATAAAATGTGTCATGTGCTAGACTCATGAAATTATATAGAAATGAGATGCCTTTATTGGCATCTTATGTTTCATTTTCTCAAGAGTAGTTGGAGTCCATTTATACTACCTTGAATGATTGGCTCAGTAGATTGAATTATAATAGTCATTTCTGGATTTTTGAGATCTAGAAAGTAGCTTTCATAGCCATGTTCTCATAGTATTATGCAGACATCAAATGTTTACCCACCCACCTTCTTCCCATAATATAGTGCATGCCAGTGAGTATTTATTGAATAAATTAGGTGAATTTTTATGCCAGCAAATATACAAGAACACCAAAATAATGATTTGTTCAGATGAAAACCAAGTTATCCTGGTGTCTAGCCATAGCTATTTACCATTATTCTTGCTATGGCTACTTGGAAAATACATTTTGTTTGACTATTGTCCATTCTGGGTTTTTTTTTTTTTAAGTTAGCACAATCTTTTTTAAAAATTTCAATTCTAGTTAGTTAACACAGTGTAATATTAGTTTCAGGTGTACAGTATAGTGATTCAACACTGCCATACACCACCTGGTGCTCCCCACAGCAAGAGCCCTCCTTAATCCCCATCAGCTATTTAACTACCTCCCACCCAACTCCCTTCTGGTAACAGTTTTTTCTCTGTGTTAAGAAATTCTTCTTGGTTTGCGTCTCTCTCTCTCTCTCTTTCTTTCTGCACATTTGTTCTGTTTCTTAAATTCCACATATGGGTGAAATCGTATAGTATTTGTCTTTCTTTGACTGACTTATTTTGCTTAGCAGTATACTCTCTAGCTCCATCCATCCACATCATTGCAAATGGCAAGATTTCATTCTTTTTTATGGCACAGTAATATTTCATGGTATTTATGTATGTGTGTGTGTGTATGCACACATATAGGTATACACACACACACATACACATACACACACAAATACACACACCACATCTTTATCCATTCCTCAACCCATGGACACTTGTGCTGTTTACATAATTTGGCTATTGTGCATAATGCTGCTGGGGTGCATGTATCCCTTTGAATTACTATTTTTATATTCTTTGGGTAAATACCTACTAGTGAGATTGCTGGATCTAGGGTAGTTCTATTTTTAACTTTTTGAAGCATCTCCATACTATTTTCTACAGTGGCTGTACCAGTTTGAATTCCTACCAACAGTGCAAGAGCATTTCTTTTTCTACACATCCTCTCCAACATCTATTTCCTGTTTTTAATTTCAGCCATTCTGACAGGTGTGAGGTGATATCTCATTGTGCTTTTGATTTTTATTTCCTTGATGATGAGCGATGACCATTTTTTCATGTGTCTGCTGGCCACTTGTATGTTTTCTTTGCAGAAATGTTTGTTTATGTCTTCTGCCAATTTCTTAACTAAATTACTTATTTTGGGGGTGTTGATTTTGATGAGTTCCTTATAGTTTCTGGATACTAGTCCCTTATCAGATATATCATTTACAAATATCTTCTCCCATTTTGTAGGTTGCATTTTAGTTTTGTTGATTGTTCCTGTTTTGATTACTACAGCTTTGTAATACAGCTTGAGTTCTGAAATTGTGATGCCTCCAGCTTTGCTTTCCTTTTTCAAGGTTGCTTTGATTATTTGAGGTCTTTTGTGTTTTCATACAAATTTTAAGATTTTTTTCCCAGCTCAGTGAAGAATGCTATTAGTATTTTGACAGAGATTGAATTAAATCTGTAGATTACTATGGTTGTTATAGACATTTTAACAATATTTGTTCATCCAATCATTGAACATGAGATGTCTCCATTTTTGTGTCATCTTCAATTTCTCTCATTAATATTTTATATTTTTAAGAGTATAGGTCTTTTACCTCTTTGGTCATGTTTATTACTAGGTATCTTTTATGGTGTAAATTCTAAATGGGATTGATTCCTTAATTTCTTTCTGCTGCTTCATTACTGATGTATATAGATATGCAACAGATTTCTGTACATTGATTTTGTATCCAACTTTACTGAAATGCTTTATCAGTTCCAGCAGCTTTTTGATGGAGTCTTTTGGATTTTCTATATATGGTTTCATGTCATCTGCTAATAGTGAAAGTTTGGCTTCTTCCTTGCCAGTCTGGATGCATTTTCTTTCTTTTTGTTGACTGGTGGTTAGGACTTCATTACTATTTTGAATAAAAACAGTGAGAGTAGACATCCCTATCTTGTACCTGACCATAAAGGAAAAGCTCAGTTTTTTCCCATTGAGGATGATATTAGCTGTGGCTTTCTTATATATGGCCTTTATAATGTTGAGGTATGTTTCCTTTAAACCTATTTTATTAAGAGTTTTTGTCATAAATGGAGGTTGTACTTTGTCAAATGCTTTTTCTGCTCTAGTAAAATGATCATATAGTTTTTATCCTTTCATTTATTAATATGATGTATCACATTGATTGATCTTAATGGCCTTGATAGAGTTTTTCTATCATCCCAATTATTTTGCATGGAAAACTTAGAAATAGTGCGGTACTTGATCAACTCAATAGTGCTGTAATCTCTCTATCATCTACTTTTTCTCTTCAACTTGCTTCTAAACTACTCATGAGACTCCAAAAAAAATGTTATGTAGTTTTAAATAAAACTAATTGGCACATCACTAAATATATAGATTGAAAACCAGAAATCTTTTTCTTTTGGAAAATTCTGATAATTGCAGAATAATACCCAGGAGAATGTTAAGTATAATCATTACCTATTTTGAGTAGAGAAAAGTTACTAGAGTCACTGTATAATGTTGTTTTGAACTTCCTGATGTGGTTAGATTTCTCTTCCGAAAATAAGTGTAAAAGGCCACTGCTGTCAAGAAGAATGAAATGTAGAAAGTGTCTGTGATATAGATTTGGTGGTGCAGGATCATAAAATATTGAATTGTAAAATTTTAAAACAGATTTATGAGAGAAATGCTTCCATGTAATTCCACAGCCCTGAATACCTGAAAAACCTGCTGAGATTTTAAAGTTTGCAGATTTAAGAAGGTATAGAGGATAGGAATAGAAATTATTACCAAGATTTCACTTTATTGCTTGCTGAATATTGTTCGCTGTCTGAAAATGCCTTGACACAGGTGACTGATTTTTACCACAGAGCATTTCCTCAATAATGGTCCCATGCTACATTGAAGTGATTTAAAACTGGTAACTCTGAAGACATTAGTGAGAAAAAAATGTATTTAATGTTGCTTATAATTTTGCATTTAAACATTATATAAGTGACACATGATTGACCTCAGTGAAGTAAAATTTTAATATTTCAGGAGTAAATAGTGGGTCCCTGTTTATATCCACCATCCTAGGCAAATACTTAGAGGTAAGCACACTGCTAAATATTGATTCATCCAATTAGAGTTTTCCCTTGTATTTATAAACATGAAACATCTGTATTTTCTATATCATATATATGTAATGCATTTATAAACTATAAATACATGATATATTAATGTCATATATTATATAAGTTTATGGATATGGTTTTGTTCAGAAGTATATATAAGTCATATGTTTAATATTATTTGGTAACTTGAATTTAAAAAATTATCATGAGGTACTACACCCAGAATAATGCAGAAATTATAATTGATTACTTAGTGATTGAATAACCACCACCCAATTCAGGAAATAGAACATTAGTAGTATGTGAGAAAATCCTATCTATTCTCTCTTCCAGTGAATCCATGCTCCCTTCTTCTTAAATCATGATCATGACTTCTAATACCATAGATTAGATTTTGCATGTATTTTTAATTAAATTGATAATTTCATATGTGGTTGCATTTATAGACACAATATAGGGGAGGTTAAATCTCTTTTTGTTGCCATTCATTAATTTTCAATGATAATAAAAATGTAACATGATCCATTTTACTATTGATGAACTTTGGGTTGAAAGAACACTACTATGAACATTCTTGTATATGTTTTTTGGTACACACAGGCTTGAATTTTGTTGACTGATACTTAGGAGTAGAGCTGTTGGGTCACAGCATATGCGTATGTGTATCTCTAGTAGGTAAGGCCCAAGAGTTTTCCAAAACAGCAGTATCAATTTGAATTTCCACCAGCAACACAGAAGATAGGCTAATTTATATTGTTACCAACATTTGATATTACCATTTCTGAAAATTTTATTCATTCTGATCTTTATGCAATAGTACATAATTTTATTTTTCATTTTAACTTCCTGATGAATACTGAGCATTTTCTAATGAGATTGAGCATTTTAAAATATATTTATTGACCATTTATATATCCTTTTTTTGATTCCTGTTTATGTCTATTTTCCAATTTTAATAAGGTTATTTATTATTATGGATTTGTGAAAAAACTCTATTGTATTCTTAACATGAAACCTTTGTCAGTTGTGAATATTTTCTTCCATTTGAGGGTTTATTTTCCATTCACACATGGTTTCTTTTGATAAGCAGACATCTTGCCTCTAATGTCGTCAAAGGGCTTGTT
>PISX010005310.1:0-34275 GCA_004024625.1 Mellivora capensis
AAACAAGATGGGATTGGGAGGGAGACAAACCATAAGTGACTCTTAATCTCACAAAACAAACTGAGGGTTGCTGGGGGGAGGGGGTCGGGAAAGGGGGGTGGGGTAATGGACATTGGGGAGGGTATGTGCTATGGTTAGTGCTGTGAAGTGTGTAAACCTGGCGATTCACAGACATGTACCCCTGGGGATAAAAATTTGTCTATAAAAAATAAAAATAAAAAAGGACACATTGGACCAAAAAAAAAAAAAAGAATGAAATCTTGTCATTTGCAACAATGTGGATGGAACTGGAGGGTATTATGCTGAGCAAAATAAATAAGAGAAAGACAACTACATAGTTTCATTCATATGTGGAATTTAAGAAACAAAGCAGATGAACATAGGGAAAGGGAAGAAAAAAATAAGAGGAAAACAGGGAGGCAAGCCATAAGGGACTCTCAACTGTAGGAAACAAACAGAAGCGGGGCATGGGGTAACTGGGTGATGGGCATTAAGGAGGGACTTGAACTAATGAGCACTGGGTGGTGTATGCAACTGATGAATCGCTGAATTCTACCTCTGACACTAATAATACAATACATGTTGACAAAAGTGAACTTAAATAAAAAATTTAAAAACAAAAAAATTTTTAAGTTGTTTATGTAAACATATGTGTATATACAGTATATATATGTATGTGTACATATATAGCACTTAAATATCTTTTTAAATAGCTTAATTTAAAAAAAATTTTAAAATACTATAATTCATGAAGACTTACTATGCTATTGAGATTTTAATGTCCAGATTGGTAACTAACTTCGAAAAACTTGGACCTTAAATTCATTTGTAAGTAATATTTAGAGGTGTGCACTTTATGTAAAGAAATGGATACAAAAAGAATTTTAATTTACCTTTTCTTAAATTAACAAAATATGCAAGTGCTTTTGGATGATGATATACATTTGGCCCTTGGACAACAGGAATTTGAACTGTGCAGGTCCACTTATACGTGGATTATTTTCAATAAACATGTATCTTATATTGTGATTGGAAAGTAAGAAGTTGCCAAATGTCTAGAAGCAAAGGGAAGGTGGAGTAAAGGTACTAGGAAGGCTGCAACTGTAGGATTCCAGCCTGTTCCTGGCACTCCTCACCCCCCTAGCTGTATGCAGTTGGGTCCACTGATGCCTTGAGTGAAAGAGGCAATGGAACCAGCTCTGAAGATGGATTCTTGCAGAAGTGGTGGGGCCAGTCATTGGCCAGAACTTCCCACAGATCACAGAATAATAACTTGATTCCCCACCTCCCTGGCCCTAGGTAAAGGACCTGGGAAAACACAGGGCTTAGGGTCAGGAAATAGCAAGAGTTTGGAACTCAGAACAGAGTGGGGGTGCTGTCCTCGGTGCTGAAAGTTCTAAGAGGCAGGGATCTAATACCACGTGGGAGTTGGTGGCTCACTACTTGTCACCATTTCCCACAAGCAGAAACTGCATTAGAGGGTCACCTGGGTGGCTCAGTCTATTGGGTCTCTGCCTTTGGCTCAGGTGGTGATCTCAGGGTCCTGGGATTGAGTCCCGTTTGGGCTCCCTGCTCAGCCGAGAGCCTGCTTCTCTCTCTCCCTCAGCTGCTCCCTCTGCTTGTACTCTCTCTTTTTCTCTCTCTCTCAATATGTAAAATCTTAAAAAGAAAAAAAAAAAAAAAGAAAGCAACTGCATTAGAACCATATAAAGGGGTCAGGTGGAACAAGTGACCTAGAGAGACAGATAAAGGAGTTGTGTCTTCCCCTAGACTCTGCTTGGAAGGAGGCATTGCTAATTCTTGGATAAGAGATAAAGGAGTGGTGTCACTCCAGAATCCAGCTTTGCTAACTTCAGGTGAAGACAATGATATGCATGATGCCTTGTTCTATTACTGTACTGTACATAGTTACATTTGGAGGGATTCTGACTGCTTTTGACTCAAAGAGTCTTAAAGATTTTGAAAAAAAGTCTGTAAAAATTGAATAATAAAGCCCTTTTTTATTTATTTGAGAGAGAGAGAGAGTTAGGGGAGGGACAGATGGAGAGGGAGAAAAGCAAGACTTCCTGCTGAGCATGGAGCCTGATGGCAGGGCTCGATCTCACGACCCTGAGATCATGACATGAGCCAAAATCGAGAGTCAGTCAGCTAACCAACTGAGCCACCCAGGTGCCCCACAAAGACATTTTATATGCTTTACTAACATGTAAGAAAATAGCTATAATAACAATAAATATTAAAACACAAAGACCCAGGGATGCCTGGGTAGCTCAGTCGGTTAAGCCACTGTCTTCAGCTCAGGTCATGATCTCAGGGTCCTGGGATTGAGCCCCACATTGGGCTCCTTTCTCAGCAGGGAGCCTGCTTCTCTCTCTGCCTGCCACTCTGCCTGCATTTGCACTTTCTCTCTCTCTCTCTCTCTCTCTCTCTCTCTGACAAATTTTTTTTTAATTTTAAATAAAATAAAATAAGACACAAAGACCCAGACTCTAATGGTAATTTCTGGGCTAACCATTATTCTAAAGAAACAAGTTTAACCTAGAGAAATACTTATGTAATCTCACTGTTGACAAAAGTTGGAGAAATTCAGAGAAGCTATTACTAACTGTCAGAACAAGGCCCTGATTAGGAAAAAAAGAAAATGGGGAAAGTTATGATGTGCATTACATTTAAGGATTATCAACTTAAATCACAAAAAAAAATTGAGAGGAATCTAACAAAATTCCTGATATTACCCATAATTGCAGAGATAAATTGCCCATTATATTAAATGGGATAATGTTAGAGATACTGTCAGGAATGTCTCGTCTCCAGAGACATCAGAAAATGGACACTATATCTTCACACTTTTCCCCTGCCACACTCCAGATTGCCAGTATTCCCAGGAAGGGAGCTTGTACATGTGTCTGGTGGCCAGGGGGCCTTGTTTCATGGGTTCCATGGGACTAAGACAACCAAACAGACTGTTCTTGGTTGGCCACCACCTCAGCGCACAGCAAGGATAGCACATCCCCAGTCTTTCTGTGAAAGAAGCTTATTTGCTTGTCTTAGAGCTTTATCCTAAGGGGCAGGCCTCTGGTTTGGCACATATCTAGAGGCCTATGAAGTTGCTCTCGGGAAACATAAGCCAGGGACCACCATCTTTGCATTCTCCTCTACCTTGGTATCTGTGAAAGAAGCCTATTAGCTAATCTTCAAAGCTGTGGCCTGAAGAGCAGGCTTCTAATTAAACACACATTGAGGGGGTGACTCTCTGCAGAGAGTGGGAGGCTGACAAGCACATATTCATGCTCTCCCGACACCCTACTTTTGTGTCTGCCACCCAGAAAATACTTCCCTTGGTAGTGTGTCTCCATGGCCAATAGGGCTTGTGTTCACAGGTTCAACAGGATAATACCAAAGAAACAGTTCTTAATCGGCTATTACATTAGGGCTCAGTGCAGAGGGAGCCAACAGAAACACCCAGCTTCCAGTCTTCCCTTGAAAGAAGTATATTTGCATACTTTAAGAGCGGCTGCCTGATTGGTGAGCTTCCGATCAGACTAACGCTAGGTGCTAAGTTCCTCCTCTTTGGAATACTGACAGGTATTCCACCCAGTAGTTGAGAGTATTGGCACACCCTCAGCTACTGGGAACCACTAAAAGTAAAGCTGACTTCTTGGAAATCACAAAGGTTTAAGACAGCCAAGAGCTAAAGAAGGGTTGAATAACAAGGTTCATCTCCTAATGAGGCCATGCTTTAAGCCTGGGAAGGTGACTGTTTTATCTAGTACATGGAAAACAATGCAGAGAGACAAGGAAAATGAAGAAAAAGAATAATATGTTCCAACTGAAAGAACAAAGTAAACCCTCAGAAAAACACACTAATGAAACAGATAAATGACTTACATGATGAAGAGGTCAAAATAATGGCCATAAAGATGCTCACAGAACTCAGGAGAAGAATGAAGAAACAAAGTAAGAATTTCAACAAAGAAATAGAAAATATAAGAAAGTACCAAATAGAAGTCACAGAGATGAAGACTATAATAATTGAACTGAGAAATACAATAGAGGTGTTCAACAGGAGACTAGAATAGGCAGAAGAAAAGGTCACTGAATCTGAAGACAGGGCAGTGGAACTTACCAATCAATCAGGGAAGCAAAATTTTTAAAAGGATGAAAAAAGATGAAGATAGCTTAAGGGACACATAGGATAACATCAAGCAGACCAACATTTACATTATAGGAGTCCCCAAAAGAGAGAAAGGGGTTATAAAATTATTTGAGGAAATAATGGTTGATACTTTCTTAGTCTGGCAATGGACACAGAAATCCAGATCTAGGAAGCCCAGAAAATTCCAAATATGATTAACCCAAGAGATCCAAAACAAGGTACATGTAATTAGTCTCAAATGTTAAAGACAAGGAGAGAATCTTAAAAGCAACAAGAGAAAACAACTTGCTAAATATAGGGAAACAGCCATTAAACTATCAGATTTCTCAGCACAAATTTTGCAGGCCAGAAGAAGTAGCAAATATATTAAGAGTGCTAAAAGGAAAAAACTGCCAAACAAGAACACTCTACCCAGCAAAGTTGTCCATCAGAATTGAAAGAGAGATAAGGAGTTTTCCAGAGAAGCAAAACTTAGGAGTTCATCACACCTAGACAGGCCTTATAAGATGTGTTCAATGCTTCTGTAAGAGAAAACAAATGAGCAGTGATTAGTAACAGGAAAACAAAGTATAAGCCTCACTGGTAAAGGAAATACATAGTGAAATTCAGGATAATCTAATATTATAAATGTGGTGGGTTAATTACTTATAAAGCTAGCATAAAGGTTAAAAAAATGTAGAAATAACTAAAAATTGCAATAATTTGTTAATACATAATACATAAATACATAAAGTTAATACATAAAATAAAAGGTGTAAATTGTATCAAAAATACAAAATGTGGGAAGGAGAAATAAAAATGTAGAGCTTTTGAATGTGTTCACCCTAAAGTTATTTCAACTTAAAATAGACAGTTATAAGCAGTTTTATGTAAGCTTCAAAATAATGACAAAGCAAAAACCTTATGGAAGATCCACAACAAAGAAAGATCTATTCTGGAGAATATTCCATGTGCACTAGAGAAGAATGTGTATTTTGTTGTTTTAGAATGGAATGTTCTGAATATATCTGTGGAGTCCTTCTGGTCCAGTGTGCCATTCAAAGTCCCTGTTTCGCATGGAGGTCCCTCAAAGAGTTGAAAATAGAGCTACCCTACAACCCAGCAATTGCACTACTGGGTATTTATCCTAAAGATACAAATGTAGTGATCTGAAGGGGCACATGCACCCGAATGTTTATAGCAGCAATGTCAATGACAGCCAAACTATGGAAAGCACCTAGATGTCCATCAACAGATGAATGGATAAAGAAGATGTGGTATATATATACAATGGAATACTATGCAGCCATCAAAAGAAATGAAATCTTTCCACTAGAGGGTATTATGCTGAGCAAAATAAGTCAATCAGAGAAAGACAGTTATCATATGATCTCTCTGATACGAAGAATTTTAGAGGCAACATGGTGGGCTTGGGGGGTAGGGAAGGAAAAAATGAAACAAGATGGGATCGGGAGGGACACAAACCATAAGAGACTCTTTTAAAAAAATATTTTATTTATTTATTTGATAGAGATCACAAGCAGGCAGAGAAGCAGGCAGAGAGAGAGAGAGAGAGAGGAGGAAGCAGACTCCCTGCTGAGCAGAGAGCCTGATATGGGGCTCGATCCCAGGACCCTGGGATCATGACCTGAGCAGAAGGCAGAGGCTTTAACCCACTAAGCCACCCAGGCACCCCCATAAGAGACTCTTAATCTCACGAAATAAACTGAGGGTTGCCAGGGAGGGAGAGGGGTAGGGAGAGAGTGGTTGGGTTATGGACACTGGGGAGGATATGTGCTATGGTGAGTGCTGTGAAGTGTGTAAACCTGGCAATTCACGGACCTGTACCCCTGGGGCTAATAATACATTATATGTTAATAAAAAATAAAAAATGTTAAGTCCTTGTTTCCTTGTTGATCTTCTGTTTAGATGATCTGTCCATTGCTGTGAGTGGGGTGTTAAAGTTCCTTACTGTTATTGTATTATTATCTATGTGTTTAATTTTGCCATTAATTGGTTAATATATCTGGCTGCTCCCAAGTTAGGGGCATAAAAACTTACAATTGTTAGATCTTCTTATTGGATAGACCCTTTAAGTATGATACAGTGTCTCTCTTCATCTCTTATTACAGTCTTTGGTTTAAAATCTAATTTTTCTGATATAATGATGGGCTACCCCAGCTTTCTTTTCATGCCCATTAGCATGATAAATGGTTCTCCACCCCCTCACTTCCAATCTGGAGGTGAATTTTGGTCTAAAAGGAGTCTCTTGTAGAAGGCATATGGATGGATGGGTCATGTTTTTTATCCAATCTGCTACCCTGTGTCTTTTGACTGGGACATTTAGCCCATCTACATTCAGAGTAACTGTTGAAATATATGAATTTAGTGCCATTGTATTACCTGTAAAGTCACTGATTCTGTATATTGTCTTTGTTCCTTTCTGGTCTATGTCACTTTTGGGCTGTCTGCTCACTTAAAGGATCCCCTTTAAGATCTCTTACAGGGTTGGTTTAGAGATCACAAATTCTTTTAGTTTCTGTTTGTCCTGGAAGTTTTTAATCTCTCCTTCAACTCCAAATGATAGCCAAGACATGAACAGATATTTCTTCAAAGATGACATCAAATGGCTACCCGGCACATGAAAAAATGCTCAACATCACTCAGCATCAGGGAAATACAAATCAAAACCACAATGAGATAACACCTCATACCAGTCAGAATGGCTAAAATGAACAATTCAGGAAATAACAGATGTTGGAGAGGATGTGGAAAAGGGGGAACACTCTTACACTGTTGGTAGGAATGCGAACTGGTGCAGCCACTCTGAACTTTGAGGTTCCTCAAAAAGTTGAAAATAGGGCTACCCTATGACCCAGCAATTGCACTACTGGGTATTTACCCCGAAGATACAAATGCAGTAAGCTGAAGAGTCACCTGCATCCAATGTTTATAGCAGCAATGTTCACAATCACCAAAATATGGAAAGAGCCCAGATATCCATCAACAGACGACTGGATAAAGAAGATCTGGTATATGTATATATGTGTCTATACACACACACACATACACACACACACATAACATACAGTGGAATATTACTCAGCCATCAAAGAGGATTAAATCATACCACTTACACCAACAAGGATAGAAGTGGAGGGTATTATGCTAAGTGAAACAAGTCAATCAGAGAAAGGCAACTATATGGTTTCACTCATATGTGGAATTTAAGAAATAAAACAGAGGATCATGGGGAAAAGAGGGAAAAACAAAGTAAGACAAAATCAGAAAGGGAGACAAACCATAAGATATAGGAAACAAACAGGGTTTCTGGAGGAGAGTTGGGGAGGATGGGGTAATTGGGTGATGGGCATTAAGGAGGGCACATGCTTTAATAAGCACTGGGTGTTATATGCAACTGATGAATTACTGAACTCCACATCTGAAACTAATATACTATATGTTAACTAATTGAATTAAATAAATTAATTTTAAAAAGAGATATAAATCTAAGCATAAAACTACAGAAGATCAGGGCACCTGGGTGGCTCAGTGGGTCAAAACCTCTGCCTTTGGCTCAGGTCATGATCCCAGGGTCCTGGGATCGAGCCCCATATCAGGCTCTCTGCTCAGCAGGGAGACCACTTCCCTTCCTCTGAGTCTGCCTGCCTCTCTACCTACTTATGATCTCTGTCTGTCAAAATAAATCTTGAAAAAAAAAACAACTATAGATCATCAAAAAGGAAGTGAACAAGAAGAAAAGAACAAAGTAATCACAAAACAGCTAAAGTAAAACGACAAAATGGAAATAAGTACATCCCTATTAATTATTGGAAAAGAGTTCAACATGGCAATGTAGGAAGACCCTGAATTCACTCCCACCATAGACACCCCAATTCTACACCCATTTATAAAGCAATTTCTCCTGAAGAAAAATTGGGGGCTTCTGGACAAGAAAAGATGGAGACCACATAGAAAACTGCAAGAGAGTCTACGGCCATAACACCCTGAACGCTCCCGATCTCATCTGATCTCGGAAGCTAAGCAGTGTTGGGCCTGGTTAGTACTTGGATGGGAGAAAACTGCAAGAGAGATAGAGATATAGTAATGAAGGGAATCCCCACTCCCAATGCTACAAATTTTACTGGGAAGGGATGGTACCAAGGAACACGGAGCAGATTAGTGGGGCACAGAAAAATGCCACAGTTTAGACTTCTGAGAAGATGGCAGAGTAGGAGGATCGTAGACTCACCTCATCCCATGGGCACACCTAGATAATAGCCGCATCTCTGAACTAGCCCAGAAAATAGCCCAAAGATGGACAGAACAAACTTTCTACACATAATCATAGAAAGGACATATCAAAAAGGATAGAAGGGGTGAAGACAAGGTTGGGAAACAAATTCACAGCAAGAAAACAATTGTAAAACAAGTAACAAAAAGTCAATACATAACTGTTAATAACTACTTTAAATATAAAGTCCTAAATGTTCCAATCAAAAGACATAGGGTGAAGATGGTGGAGGAGTCGGGGACCTAGATATCATCAGGTCCCAGGAGCTCTGCTAGATAGTTATCAAACCATTCTGAACTCCTACTCAAGAGAATATCGAAGAGAAGAGCAGCAATTCTAGGAACAGAAAAGCGACCACTTTCTGGAATGTAGGACATGTGGAGAAGTGAATCTGAGGCAAAACACGGGAAGAGAGATGGTGGGGGAAGGGTTGTAAGGGCCGGTTCCCAGCAAGTGGTAGAGCAGCGGAGCACAAAATAGGAACTTTTAGAAGTCTGCTCCACTGAGGGATGTCACTCCAGAGGCTAAGCAGGGGGTGAAGCCCTCATGGGGACAGTGTGGTCTCAGGACCCACAGGGACACAGAAAGATGAGTGGTGCCTGATTGTGGCAGAGCCCCCAAGTATCAGAGCAGGAAGCCGGCTGCAGAGATAGAGCTGAGGAGTGGGCTCTCAGCTCAGGGTTACCTTAAACCATGATCCGAGGCATAATCAGGCCACTGCTCTTCAAGCAGGGACCCCCACAAGAGGCAGATCTGTGGAGCCCTCCCCCTTCCTCCTCCAGGAGGAGCAGCATGGGAGCATGTGGCATGAATCTGCTAGGTTTGGAGACTCCAAGTGGGGCTGTGCACCAGAGATAGAAACACTCCGTCACAGGCTGGGTGAGCTCAGAGTGTGGCCAGAGACAAGGGAGATTGGAGGGAGTAACTGCTTTTCTCTGAGGGTGCCCTGAGGAGTGTGGCCCCCAGCTCTTGGCTGTTATGGGGCCGGAGATTGGGAGGCTGCCATCTTTATTCTTGTCCTCCAAATCTGTATGGAAAGCATTCAGGGAACAAAAGCTAACAAAAGGAAACCAGAGTAGATTACTAAGCCTGGCCCCTGGCAAAGACAGTGTAATTCTGCCTCGGGCAAAGACATTTGAGAATCACTGTAACAGGCCTCTCCCCCAGAAGATCAACAACAACATCCAGCCAGGACCAAGTTCACTGATTAATGAGAACTGCAAAAATTCAGAAACACAGAAATATAGCACATAGAATTCATGACTTTTCCCCATGATTCTTTAGTCTTTCAAAGTTAAATTATTTTAATTTTATTTTTTTCTTATTCTATTTTTAAAATTTTTCCTCTTTCCTATTTTAATTTTTTTAACTATTTTATCATCAATATTTGTAAAAATCTTTTTCAACTTTCATTGATATTGTCATATTCTATCCCTTCATTGTATTTAACCTTATTTTTTTGTTTACATATAGGGTTTTTTTTATTTAAAATTTTGGGATACAGCTTGTTCTAATAGATCAAAATATACCCTAAATCTAGTGCATAGCTTTGTTCTCATCTCCAATCTGATCACATTCCTTCCTTTCCCCCCCTTTTTTCAACCAACTTATCAATTCCTTCTTTAGAATCTTTTTAAATTTTCATCTTTACAGTGATGTTCCATTCCTTCATTATGTTTACCACTATTTTTGTATATATATAAGCTTTCTTTCTTTAAAATTTTGAGAGGCACTTTCTTCTAAGAGAACAAAATACAAGAGGCAATACAAATGGCTAGGGACCTAATCAATACAGACATTAGTAAGATGTCAAAACTAGAGCTCAGAATGATGATTATCAAGGTGCTAGCTGGGCTCAAAGAAAGCATGGAAGGTACTGGAGAATCCCTTTCTGGAGAAGTAAAATCCCTTTCTGTAGAAATAAAAGAAATAAAATCTAACTAAGTTGAAATTTTAAAAAACTATTAATGAGGTACAATCAAAAATGGAGGCTCTTACTGCTAGGATAAATGAGGCAGAAGAGAGAATTAGTGATATAGAAGACCAAATGACAGAGAATAAAGAAGCTGAGAAAGGAGAGATAAACAACTACTGGACCACAAGGGGAGAATTCAAGAGATAAGTGATACCATAAGATGAAACAATATTAGAATAATTGGGATCCCAGAAGAAGAAGAAAGAGAGAGGGGGGAAGAAGGTATATTGGAGTAAATTAAAACAGAGAACTTCCCTAATTTGACAAAGGGAACAAGCATCAAAATCCAGGAGGCTCAGAGAACCTCCCCTCGAAAATCAATAAAAATAGATCAACACTCCATCATCTAATAGTAAAACTTATTTTACTATTAGATATCTCACTGACAAAGAGAAAATCCTGAAAGCAGCTCAGGACAAGAGGTCTGTAACATACAATGGTAGAAATATTAGATTGGCCACAGACCTGGCAGGCCAGAAAGAACTGGCATCACATATTCAGAGCACTAAATGAGAAAAACATGCAGCCAAGAATACTACATCCAGCTAGGCTGTCAATGAAAATAGTAGGAGAGATAAAAAGGTTCCAGCACAAACAAAAACTAACGAATTTGCAAACACCCAACCAGCCCTACAGGAAATATTGGAAGGGGTCCTCTAAGCAAAGAGAGAGCCTAAAAGTAACATAAGCCAGAAATGAACAGAGACAAAATACAGTAACAGTCACCTTACAGGCAATACAATGGCACCAAATCCATATCTTTCAATAGTTGCCCTGAATGTAAACAGGCTAAATGCCCCAATCAAAAGACAGAGGGTATCAGAATGGATTAAAAAAACGAGACTCAGAGAGAGAGTCAATTATCATATGGTTTCACTCACTCCTGGAGAATTAGGAGTAACATGGAGGACATTAGGAAAAGGAAAGGAAAAGTAAATTAGGGGAAATCAGGGGGTGAGGTGAACCATGAAAAACTATGGACTCTGAGAAACAAACTGAGGGTTTTGGAGGGGATAGGGGTAGCGTGTTGGTGAGCCTGGTGGTGGGTATTAAAGAAGTCACGTATTGCATGGAGCACTGGGTGTGGTGCATAAACAATGAATCTTGGAACACTGAAAAAATTAAATTAAAAAAAAACAAGACTCATCGATATGCTGTCTGCAAGAAACTCATTTTGGACCCAAAGACACCTCCAGATTTAAAGTGAGGGAGTGGAAAACAATTTACCATGCTAATGGACATCAAAAGAAAGCTGGGGTGGACATATTAGATTTTAAGCCAAAAACTATAATAAGAAATGAGGAAGGACACTATATCATACTTGAAGGGTCTGTCCAATAAGAAGAGCTAACAATTTTAAATATCTATGCCCCTAACATGGGAGCAGCCAATTATATAAACCAATTAATAACAAAATCAATAAAACACATCAACAATAATGTAATAATAGTAGGGACTTTAACAACCCCCTTACTGAAATGGACAGATCATCTAAGCAAAAGATCAACAAGGAAATAAAGGCTTTAAATGACACACTGGACCAGATGGACATCACAGATATACTCAGAACATTCCATCCCAAAGCAACAGAACACACATTCTTCTCTAGTGCACATGGAACATTCTCCAGAATAGATCATATCCTGGGTCACAAATCAGGTCTCTACTGCTACCAAAAGATTGGGATCAATCCCTGCATATTTTCAGACCACAATGCTCCAAAGCTACAACTCAATCACAAGAGGAAAGTTGGAAAGAACTTAAATACATGTAGGCTAAAGAGCATTCTACTAAAGAATGAATGGATCAACCAGGAAATTTAAAAAGAATTGAAAAAAATTCATGGAAACAAATGAAAATGAAAACACAACTGTTTAAAAACTGTGGGACACAGCAAAGGTGGTCCTGAGAGCTAAGTATATAGCAATAAAACCCTTTCTCAAGAAACAAGAAAGATCTCAAATAAACAACCTAATTCTACACCTAAAGGAGCTGGAGGAAGAACAGAAAGAAAGCCTAAACCCAGCAGGAGAAGAGAAATGATAAAGATTAGAGCAGAAATCAATGAAATAGAAACCAAAACAACAGTAGAACAAATCAACAAAACTAGGAGCTGATTCCTTGAAAAAATTAGATTGATAAACCCCTGGCCAGACTTATGAAAAAGAAAAAAGGACCCAAATTAATAAAATCATGAATGAAAGATAAGAGATCACAACTAACATCAAAGAAATACAAACAATTATAAGAACATATTATGAGCAACTATATACCAGCAAATCTGACAATCTAGAAGAAATGGATGCATTCCTACAGACATATAAACTACCAAAACTGAACCAGGAAGAAATAGAAAACCTAAGCAGACACATAATCAGTGAGGAGATTGAAGCAGTCATCAAAAATCTCCAAATAAACAAGAGCCCAGGGCCAGACATCTTCTCAGGGGAATTCTACCAAACATTTAAAGAAGAATTAATACTTATTCTCCTGAAAATGTTCAAAAAATAGAAATGGAAGGAAAACTTCCAAATTCATTTTATGAGGCCAGCATTACCTTGATCCCAAAATCACACAACAACCCCATCAAAAAGGAAAATCACAGACCAATATCCTTGATGAACATGGATACAAAAATTCTCACCAATGGGGCGCCTGGTTGGCTCAGTGGGCTAAAGCCTCTGCCTTCGGCTCAGGTCATGATCTCAGGGTCCTGGGATCAAGCCCCACGTCGGGCTCTCTGCTCAGCAGGGAGCCTGCTTCCTCCTCTCTCTGCCTACTTGTGATCTCTCTCTGTCAAATAAATAAATAAAATCTTTAAAAAAAATTCTCACCAAAATACTAGCCTATAGGATCCAACAGTACATTAAAAGGATCATTCTCCATGACCAAGTGGGATTTATTCCTGGGCTGCAAGGTTGGTTCAACATCCACAAATGAATCAATTTGATCCAATACCTTAATAAAAGAAAGAACAAGAACTATATGATATTCTCAATAGATGCTGAAAAAGCATGTGACAAAGTACAAAATCCTTTCTTGATCAAAACTCTTCACAGTGTAGGGATAGAGGGTACACACCTCCAAATCATCAAAGCCATCTATGAAAAATCCACAGCAAATATCATTTTCAATGGGGAAAAACTAAAAGCTTTTCCCCTAAGGTCAGGAACATGGCAGGGCTGTCTGCTATCACCACTGCCATTCAACATAGTACTAGAAGTCCTAACCTCAGCAATCAGACAACAAAATGAAATAACAGGCATCTGAATTGGCAAAAAAGTCAAACACTCACTCTTTGCAGATGATATGACATTTTATGTGGAAAACCCAAAAGATTCCATTCCAAAATGGCTAGAACTCATACTGGAATTCAGTAAAGTGTCAGGATATAAAATTAATGCACAGAAATCAGTTGCATTTCTGTACGCCAACAGAAAGACAGAAGAAAGAGAAATTAAGGAGTATTTACAATTGTACCCAAAACCATAAGATACTTAGGAATAAACCTAACCAAAGAGGCAAAGAATCTGTACTCAGAAAACTATGAAGTACTCATGAAAGAAATTGAGGAAGACACAAAGAAATAGAAAAACGTTCCATGCTCATGGATTGGAAGAACAAATATTGTGAAAATGTCTATTCTACCTAAAGCATTCTACACATTTAATGCAATCCCAATCAAAATACCATCAATTTTGCTTTTTCAAAGAAATGGAAGAAATAATCCTAAAATTGTATGGAACCAGAAAAGACAGAGGAATATGGAAAAAGAAAGCCAAAGTTGGTGGCATCACAATTCCAGACTTCAAGCTCTATTACATAGCTGTCATCACCAAGACAGTATGCTACTGGCACAAAAACAGACACAGAGATCAATGGAACAGAATAGTGAGTCCAGAAATAGACCCTCAACTCTATGGTCCACTAATCTTCAACAAAGCAGGGAAGAATGTCCAATAGAAAAAACACAGTCTCTTCAACAAATGATGTTGGGAAAATGGGACAGCCACATGCAGAAGAATGAAACTGGACCATTTGTGGTCCATGTGTACACACACACACACACACACACATACACATATACATACACACAATGGAATACTATGCAGCCATCAAAAAACACGAAATCTTGCCATTTGCAATGACATGGTTGGAACTAGAGGGTATTATGCTAAGTGAAATAAGTCAATCAGAGAAAGACAATTATCATATGATCTCTCTGATATGAGGAATTTTAGAGGCAGAGTATGGGATCGTGGGGAGTAGGAAGGGAAAAAATGAAACAAGGTGGGACTGGAGAGGGAGACAAACCATAAGAGACTCTTAATCTCAGGAAACAAACTGAGGGTTGCTGGGGGCGGGGGTTGGTGGAGGGATGGAGTGTCTGAGTTGTGGACATTGGGGAGGGTATGTGCTATAGTGAGTGTTGTGAATTGTGTAAGACTGATGATTCACAAACCTGTACCCCTGAAGCAAATGATGCATTATATGTCAATAAATAAATAAAATAGAGTGAAGCATTTAAAAAGAAAGAAAGAAATGTGGATTTGTTCTTTAAAAAAAGAATGACATAGGGTGACTGAGTGAATAAAAAAGGAAGACACATCTATATGCTGCCTATAACAGACTCATTTCAGACCAAAAGACACATGCTGATTGAAAGTGAAAAGATAGAAAAACAATTACCATGCAAACAGATGTGAAAAGAAAGCTGGGGTAACAATTATTATATCAGAAAAAATAGACTCTAAAACAAAAACTATAACAAAAGACAAAGAAGAACACCACAAAACAATAAAGGGAATAATCTAAGAAGAAGATGTAACAATTACAAATATTTATGCATCCAACATGGGATTACCCAAATTTTAAAGCAACTATTAACAGACATAAAGGAAGAAATTGATAATAATACAATAATAGAAGACTTTAACACCCTACATACATCAATAGAGAGATCATCCCGACAGAACATCAACAAGGAAACGGTGGCTTAGAATGATTCATTGGACCAGATGGACCTGACAGATATATTCAGAACATTCCATCAAAAACAGTGGATTACACATTCTTTTCATATGCACATGGGATCTTTTCAGAATAGATCATATACATTAGGACACAAAACAAGTCTCAATAAATTCATAAAGACATGAAATCATGTAACTTTTCTGACCACAATGGTATGAAATTAGAAATCAATCACAAGAAAATACCTGGAAAGAACACAAATACATGGAAGCTAAATAACATGCTACTAAAGACCAAATGAGTCAACTAAGAAATCAAAGAGGAAATCAAAAAAAATACATGGGGACAAATGAAATGAAAACAATGGCTCAAAATCTTTGGAATGCAGCAAAATCTTTTCTATGATGGAAGATTATAATAATATGGCCCTACCTCAAAAAGCAAGGAAACTCTCAAAAAAACCTAACATTACACCAAAAAGAGCTAGAAAAGGAGTACAAAGCCCAAAGTCAGTAGAGGAAAGAAAATAATATTAGAGCAGAAATAAATGAATTTAAAAAACCAATAGAACAGATCAATGAAATGAGAAGATGGTTCTTTGAAAAATATCAACAAAACTAATAAACTTATAGCTGCCTTCATGGTGGGGAGGGGAGGAGGGAGGACTCAAAATCAGAAAAGAAAAAATAACAACTGACATCACAAAAATACAAATGATTATAAGACATTATGAAAAATTATAAGCCAACAAACTGGACAAGCCAGAAAAAAAGGATAAATCCTCAAATATATAACCTTCCAAAACTGAATCAGGAAGAAATAGAAAATTTGAACAGATGGAATTCTAGCAATAAATTTGAATCAGTAATGAAAAAAAATTCCCAATGAATAAAAGTCCTGGACCAGATGGCTTCACAGGTGAATTCTACCAAGCATTTAAAGAATAGTTGAGAGGCACGTGCATGGCTCACTTGGTTAAGTGGCTGCCCTTAGGCTCAGGTCATGATTCCAGGGTCCTGCAGTCAAGCCCCACATCAGGCTCCCTCCTCAGTGGGGAATCTGCTTCTCCCTCTCCCTCTGCCTGCCACTTTGCCTAGTTGTGCTATCTTTGTCAAGTAAATAAATAAAATCTTTTTAAAAATAATAAAGAAGAGTTAATAATGATTCCAAAAAATAAAAAGGAAGTTTCCAAAATCATTCTATAATATCAGTATGACCCTGATACCAAAACCCACTAAAGATACTACACAGAAAGAGAACTATAGATCAAAACCTGATGAACATAGATGCAAAGATCCTCAACAAAATATTAGCAAACTATATCCAAGAATACATTTTTAAAAAGCATTCACCATAATCAAGTGATATTTATTTCAGGGTTGCAAGATTATTTCAATATTCACAAATTAACCAATGTGATAAATCACATTTACAAGAGAAAGGATAAAAACCATATGATCATCTTGATAGATTCAGAAAATGCACTTGACAAAGTACAATGTCTATTCATGATTTTTAAAAAAAACTCTCAACAAAGTAGGTTTAGAGTAAATATACCTCAACTTAATATTAAGGCCAAATATGAAAAACCCTCAGCTAACATTAGCCTTAATGGTAAAAAAATTGCAATCTTTCCCCCAAGATCAGGAATAAGACAAGAATGTCTACTCTCACCACTTTTATTCAACACAGTACTGAACATCCTAGCCACAGCAATCAGACCAAAAAAAGGGGGGGTAAGGTATCCAAATTGGTAAGAAAGCAAAATTTTCACTATTTGTAGATGACGTGATACTATATAGAGAAAACCTGAATGACTACACCAAAAAAAACGAGAGCCAATAAATGAATTTAGCAAGGTGTCAGGATACAAAATCATGTATAGAAATCTGTTTCATCTCTAAACATTAATAATGAAGCAACAGAAAGAGAAATTAAGAAAGCAGTCCCATTTACAGCTACACCCAAAATAATAAAATGCCTAGGAATAAATTTAACCAAGGAAGTGAAAGACCTGCACTCTGAAAACTATAAAATATTGATGAAAGAAATTGAAGATAACAGAAGTGGAAAAACAGGCCATTTCATGGATTGGGATAATATTATTAAAATGTCCATACTACCCAAGGTAATCTATAGATTTATGCAATCCGTGTCAAAATACCAATAGCATTCTTCACAGAACAACAACAAATAATCCTACAATTTGTATGGAACCACAAAATACCCCAAATAGCCAAAACAACCTTGAAAAAGAAAAAAAAAATGGGGATATGAGTACCACAATTCTTTTTTTTTTTTTTAAAGATTTTATTTATTTGACAGAGAGAGAGAGAGAGAGAGAGCGAGCACAGGCAGACAGAGTGGCAGGCAGAGGCAGAGGGAGAAGCAGGCTCCCTGACGAGCAAGGAGCCCGATGTGGGGCTCGATCCCAGGACGCCGGGATCATGACCTGAGCCGAAGGCAGCCGCTTAACCAACTGAGCCACCCAGGCGTCCCGAGTACCACAATTCTTAACAACTGAAGGCAGACTATCCATTAAGGCTAAGTGTGTTAGAGATCCCCATTTAGAAAGTATTTTTAATAGGACATACTCAAATTAAGGAAAAAATTCAAAAATCCCTAAAGAAACAAATTATTGTGCCCACCATTTTACCATATGATAATTCATTCAGACCTACTAAAAGGCCAGACACATTTTAAAGGTTTACTGTAGGTGATAGGAATAATTTTTTATTTTTTATTTTTTATTAACACATAATGTATTATTAGCCCCAGGAGTACAGGTCTGTGAATCACCAGGTTTATACACTTCACAGCACTCACCATAGTGCATACCTTCCCCGATGTCCATAACCCAACCACCCTCTCCCTACCTCCCTCCCCCTGGCAAGGGGGGTTTGTTTTGTGAGATTAAGAGTCTCTCATGGGGGCGCCTGGGTGGCTCAGTGGGTTAAAGCCTCTGCCTTCGGCTCGGGTCATGATCCCAAGGTCCTGGTATTGAGCCCTGCATCTGGCTCTCTGCTCAGCGGGGAGCCTGCTTCCTCCTCTCTCTCTGCCTCTCTGCCTACTTGTGATCTCTGTCTGTCAAATAAGTAAATAAAATCTTTAAAAAAAAAGTCTCTTATAGTTTATCTCCCTCCTGATCCCATCTTATTTCATTTTTTCCTTTCCAACCCCCCAAAACCTTCACTTTGCCTCTCAAACTCTTCGTATCAAGATCATATGATAATTGTCTTTCTCTGATTGACTTATTTCGCTCAGCACAATACCCTCTAGTTCCATCCACGTCATTGCAAATGGTAAGATTTCATTTCTTTTGATGGCTGCATAGTATTCCATTGTATATATGTATCACATCTACTTTAGGAATAATTTTTTTAAAAGCTGGAAGTATCACAGTTCCAGATTTCAAGTTATTTTACAAACCTGTAGTAATCAAAACAGCATGGCCCTGGCCAAAAAGTAGACACACAGATCAATGGAACAGGACAGAAATCCCAAAACAAACCCATGATTATATGGTCAATTAATCTTCAACAAAGGAGACAAGAATATGCAATAAGGAAAAGATAGTCTTTTCAACAAATGGTGTTGTGAAAAATGGACAGCTATATGCAAAAGAATTAAACTGGACCACTTCCTTACGCCATACACAAAAGTGAACTCAAAACGGATTAAAGGCATTTGTGTGAGACCTGAAACAATAAAAATTCTAGAAGAGAACACAGGCAGTAATTTATCTGACATCAGTCATGGCAACATTTTTCTAGATACATCTCCTAAGTCAAGGGAAATAAAAGCAAAAATCAACTATTGGGACTAAATAAAAATAAAAAGCTTCTGTACAGTGAAGGAAACATCAAGAAAACTAAAAGGCAACTTATGGAATGGGAGAAGATATTTGCAAATGACATATCTGATAAAGGGTTAGTATCCAAAATACATGAAGAACTTCTGCAACTCAACGCCCAAAAACCAAATAATCCAACTAAAAAACAGGCAGAAGACATACAGATTGAAAACAGACACATGAAAAGATTCTCAACATCACTAATCATCAGGGAGATGCAAGTCAAAACCCCAAAGAGACATCACCTCACAGCTGGCAGATAGTGAAAATCAAAAACACAAGAAACAAGTGCTGACAAGGATGTGGGGAAAGAGAAATCTTCATGCACTATTGGTGGGAATGCAAACTGGTGCAACCACTGTGGAAAACAGTATGGAGATTCCTTAAAAATTAAAATTAGAATTACCATCTGATCCACTACTGGGTATTTACCCAAAGAACATGAAAGCACTACTTTGAAAAGATAGCTGTACTCCCTGTTTATTGCAACATTGCTCACAGTAGCCAAAATATGGAACCAACTCAAGTGTCCATTGATAGATGAATGGATAAAGATGTGGTATATATGTACAATGGAATATGACTTGGCTATAAAAAAAGGAAAACTTGCCATTTGCAAAAACATGGGTAGAGCTAGAGAGTACAACACTAAGCAAAATAAGTCAGAGAGAAACAAATACCATATGATTTCACCCATGTGGAATTTAAGAAACAAAATGAAAGGGAAAAGACACAAATTTAAACAAAAAAACTTTTTTTTAATTTCATTTGTTTTCAGCGTAACAGAATTCATAGTTTTACACCACACGCAGTGCTCCATGCAATGCGTGCCCTCCATAAAAAAAAAAAAACAAACTCTTAAATATAGAGAACACATAGGTGGTTACCACAGTGGAGTTTTGGGTTTTTTGTTTTTTGTGGTTTTTTTTGGTGGGATGATGGGTGAAATAGGTGAAGGGAATTAAGAGTATACTTATTGTGATGAGTACTGAGTAACATGCAGAATTATTAAATCGTTATACTGTACCCCTGAAACTAAAAAAAAAAAATAATAACTTTGTTCCTCCCAATAATCTGCTCTAGAGTTGGCAGATATGACACACCCAGAGTCTTAAATGCTGCAGAGCAGACACTGTCACAACACATGGTTCAACAAGTCATCCAATGGCCAAAGGAGAAAAAAGTAACCAGGTTGCAAGTGCAGACTATGTTCATTATACCCATTATACATCATTTTTTAGGTAAAATTAATATAAAAGAAAGTTCACCATTTTAACCATCTTAAAGTGTACAATTCAGTAGTTTGTGTTATAATCCCAATGTGATACAACCATCATCACTATCTAATTCCAGAAATTTTCAATAAAATCATAGGGAATATAATCAACAATATAATAAGTTTGTATGGTAACAGATGGTAACCACATGTGTCATTGTTAGCGTTTCCTAATGTATATAATTGTCAATCATGTTGTGAACGTGAAACTAACATAATATTAAATGTCAACTATATGCCAATTTTGAAAAGCATTTATAATTACAAAACATTTCATTATCACTCTCCCCCTGCCAAAAAAAAAATTCTTGTTAGCTGTTACTTTCTACCCCCAGCTCTGAGCAACCACTAACCTGCCTATGAATCTGTTTCTATGAATCTGCCTACATTTGATATATCATATAAATAGAATCATACAATATAAAGCCTTTTGTATTTGGCTTCTTTCACATAGAATAATATTTACAAGGTTAATAGATGTTGTAACACATATTAGTGTTACATTCCTTCTTATGGCTGAATAAGAATCCATTCTATGGATATACCACATTTATTCATTCATTGGTGGTTGGACATTTGGATTGTTTCTACTTTCTGTTTCTACTTTTTTGGCTATTATGAATAATGCTGCTGTGTACATAATATATTTAATGTAAATAATTTAATATTTAATTTAATATGTAAAAGTTTGGTTAAACATGTTTCTAATTTTCTTGGGTATCCTCTAGGAGTAGAATTACTATCATATGGTAAATGTGTTTAAATTTTTAAGGAACTACCAAACTGTCTTTCCAAAGCATTTGTACCATTTGACATTTCCACCAGCAATGTATGAATATTCCAATGTCCCCATATCTTCTCCAACATTTGTTATTGTTTTTCTTTTTTCTTTTTGAAGTATTATCTCATTGCAGTTTTAATTTGCATTTCACTAATGATCAATGATGCTGAAATTCTTTTCAACTATTGGCCACTGGGTATTATGCCAAGTAAAAAAAATAAGTCAGAGAAACACAAATATATTGTTTCATTTCTGTATCGACTCTAAAAAAACAAAACAAATGAACAAAAAAAGAAAATAGAAATGGACCATTAATATAGATAACTGGTGGATGTCATGGGGAAAAGGAGGGAGGGAAACAGGCAAAAGGAATTAAGAGGTACAAACTTGCAATTATAAAATAAAGAAGTCAAGGAGATGGAAAGTACACCTAGGAAATATAAAATGTTGTGTTAATGTTGTATGATGATACATAGTGATCACACTTATTATGGTGTAGTATATAGAACTGTTGAACCACTGTGTAATATACTGAAATTAATAGAACATTGTACATCAATTGTATGTCAAATAAACTTTAATGAATCAGAAATTCTGGAGCTAAAAATACAAAAATTAAATTGAAAAATTAATTAGAGGAGGTCAAGCACAGTTGAGCAGACTTGAACAGGCAGAAGAATCAGCAAACTTGAAGACAGATTATTTGCAATTATTGAATCTGAAAAGCAAAAAGAAAAAGAAGAGAACAGAGCCTAAGGAACTTAAGAGAAATCATCAAGCAGATCAGTATATATACATTAAAAGTCCCAGAAGAAGAGAGAACACAAAGGGCAAAGAGATTATTTGAAGAAATAATGGTTGAACATTTCCCAAATTTGAGGAAAGAAGTGCATATAAAAATCCAAAAAGCTGGGGCACCTGGGTGACTCGGTCAGTTAAGGATCCAACTCTTGATGTCAGCTCAGGTTATGATCTCAGGGTTGTGAGATCAAGCCCTGTGTCAGGCTCCACGCTCAGTGGAGAGTCTGGTTGAGAGTCTCTTCTATGGGTTAATTCCAAGAAGGATTAATCCATAGAAACCCATACCAAGACACATTATAATCAAACTGTGAAAAGATATAGAGAGACTCCTGAAAGCAATAGGAGAAAAGTGACTCCTTACATACAAGAAGTCCCTAAGAGGACCATGAGCAGATTTCTCAGCAATCCCCTTGGAGGCCAAAAAGTAATGGGATGATAAATCTAAAGTGTTGAGAGAAAAATAACTGGCAAGTGAGAATTCTATATTGAACAAAATGGTCCTTCAAATATGAGAGGGGATGCAAGATGATGGCATCGGAATTCACCTCCTTTCATGGGTGCACTGAATCTATACCTACATGAAGAGCAATTTCTCCTAAATAAGTACAGCTAATACACAACAAGGATAATGGGACTACACAGAGAATGGCCAGAGAGTTAGAGAAAAAGTACCAATGGGACTTACCTTCAATGCTATAAACTATAGTAGAAGAGGATAGGACCAAGGGCCCTTGCACAGATTTGCATGACCTGGAGCCCAGCAAAAAAGTTAATAAATTAATAATAGTGGTTTAAATGGCAACTAGACTATAAGTGAAGGAAAACCATTTACTAACCCTAGAACAACTGCTAAACAGTAGAGAACTGCTGGGACTCTCTAAGAGGTCAAAGCGCTGATAAGTAGCATTGTTCATATTCCCCCTTCACCTTGATGGTACAGATGAGAGCAAAGTGTGCGCAGTTTAATTGGCTTGCCACCTCAGCAAGCGCAAGGCCTTTAGACCACACCAGCTCCAACTGTTCTCCCAAGGCAGGCACCCTTCCTGTGACTGCACCAACTCCTGCTGTCTCATCAAGGGATTGCAGCACACATCAGGACAACCCTGGCTTACATCAAATTCAGTTCCAATTGTCCCACCTCTGTACCCATGCAGAGGACCCTCTGGCCTGCACCTGCCTGAGATCCAGCCATCCCACCAGAACAACCCTGGTGTGCTGTGCCCTAGGAACTCATAGCCTGTGCCGGCTTCAGTCTCAGCTGTCCTGCCACAGTGACCATAACACAGGGTGCCAAGAACCACCTGACCCATATCTCCTGCAGCTCCAGCCATCCAAACAGGATACTCCAGACCCATCTGCTTTAGTTTCAGTCACTCTGCCAGGCAGCCTCAATGTGGAGCACCCTGGAATTACCTGGCCTTTGCCCACTCCAGCTCCAGCTGTACCCCAGAGAAGACTGGTGAAGAATGGCCTGAGAACGCTGGCCAGTGACTGCTCCAGTTCCAGGCAGTCAACCAAAGCTACCAGACACAGACAGCCTACAAAGGGAATGTTGCAACAAAAAGTCATTCTTTGGGGGCACCTGGGTGGCTCAGTGGGTTAAAGCCTCTGCCTTCAGCTCAGGTCATGATCCCAGGGTCCTGGGATTGAGCCCTGCATCGGGCTCTCTGCTCGGCAGGGAGCCTGCTTCCCCATCTCTCTCTGCCTACTTATGATCTCTGTCTGTCAAATAAATAAAATAAAAATCTTTTTTTTAAAAAAGTCATTCTTTGAAGACCGGAAAAGGTAGCTGTTATGGTTAATTCATAAAAAACAGAGAAAGTCAAATGAAATGAGACAGAAAAATATGCTCTAACAAAAGAATAAGACAAAACTCAGAGAAAGAATTAAATGAAATAGAAATAAGCAATCTACCTGATAAAGAGTTAAAAGTATTGGTTATAAAAATGCTAGCTGGACTTGAGAAAAGAATGGATAAACTCAGTGAGAACAACAAAGGGATACAAAATATTAAGTAGAACCAATCAAAGTTAAGAATACAGTAACAAATGCAAAATACACTAGAGGGATTTAATAGTAGATTAACAGATGCAGAACAGATCAATTATCTGGAAGACAGGGAAATGGAAAGCACCAAAGCTGGAGACAGAGGAGGATAAGGAAGGTGTAAGGCAGGGAATAAGAAATAAAGAAAAGAAATGAAATTATATTTTACCCTCTCACATCATCACAGGAAGCAGGGGTACTGGAATCTTTCAGCTAGATTCCTGGTCTCCCACAAAGGGTGCACCTTGCCTGGATCATGGTTGATATATTCAGCTATACATCCCCTCAACCACCTCTCACCAAAATGACTAGGAGTAGGAACACCCAAGAGAGGAAAATCAGAGACTGTGCCCTCTCCATCAGAACTATTGGATATGGACATAAACAGTATGTTGGAAAGGGAATTCAGGGTAACAATTATCCAGGCAATGGCTAGGTTGGAGAAAATTATTAGTGACAACATAGAATCTCTAAGGGCAGAAGTGAAAGCCGACCTGGCAAAAGTTAAAAATGCTATCAGTGAGATCCAATCTAATCTAAATACTCTAACAGCTAAGGTAACTGAGGCAGAAGATAGAACTAGTAATCTAGAAGACAAACTGATAGAGAAAAAGGATCAGGAGGAGGCCTGGAACAAACAGCTTAGAAGCTATGAAAACAGAATTAGGGAAATAAATGATCCCATGAAATGGTCCAGTATCAAAATTACTGGGATCCCTGAGGGGGTGGAGAAAGAGAGAAGACTAGAAGATATAGATGAACAAATTCTGGATGAAAATTTCCCCAATCTGGGGACTGGAACAAGCGTTCATATCCCAGAGGCAAAAGGGGCATCCCCCAAGATCAACGAATCTAGAATGACCAGACACTTGATTGTGAAATTCACAAATCAAAATTTTAGACAAGAGGTCCTAAGGCCAGCTAGGGGAAAGAGATTCCTTACGTACAGAGGAAGGTCCATCAGAATAACATCAGACCTGTCCACAGAAACCTGGCAAGCCAGAAAGGGCTGGGAAGACATATTCAGGGCACTAAATGAAAAGAACATGCAGCCAAGAATACAGCAAGGTTGACATTCAAAATGGATGGAGAGATAAAGAGCTTCCAACACTGGCAAGGTTTAAAAGAGTATGTGACCACCAAGCTGGCACTACAAGAAATATTAAGGGGGGGGTCTATAAAAGAAGAACCCAAGAGTGACATAGATCAGAAATTTACAGAGACAATCTATAGAAACAAGGACTTCACAGACAACATGATGTCAATAAAAACTTATCTTTCAATAATCACTCTCAACGTTGAACAGCCTAAATGCTCCCATAAAATGGCAGTGTTGCAGATTGGATAAAATGACAGGACCCTCCCATATGCTGTCTACAAAAGACACATTTAGAACTTAAAGATACATCCAGACTGAAAGTGAAGGGATTGAGAAGCATCTTTCATGCCAACGGGACTCAAAAGAAAGCTGGGGTAGTGATTCTCTTATCAGATAAATTAGGTTTTAAGCTAAAGACTATAGTCAGAGATACAGAAGGACACTACATCATTTCTCAAAGGGTCTATCCACCAAGAAGATCAAACAATTGTAAATACTTATGCCCCCAATATGGGAGCAGCCAACTACATAAGCCAACTGTTAATCAAAATAAAGAGTCATTGATATGAATACATTAGTTGTAGGGGATCTTAACATGCCACTCTCAGTAATAGATCATCCAAGCAGAAAATCAATAAAGAAACAAGAGCTTTGAATGACACATTGGGCCTCACAGATATATACAGAACATTCACCCTAAAACAACAGAATACTCATTCTTCTCAAGCACTCATGGAACTTTCTCCAGACTAGACCACATACTGGGTCACAAATCAGGGCTCAACCAATACAAAAAGACTGAGTTTATTCCTCGCATATTCTCAGACCACAGTGCTTTGAAACTGGAACTAAGAAAAAGTTTGGAAGGAATTCAAACACTTGGAAGCTAAAGCCCAACCTGCTCAAGAATATTTGGATCAACCTGGAAATCAAAGAAGAACTTAAACAATTCATGGAAACCAATGAGAATGAAGACACATCGGTACAAAACCGATGGGCTACGGCAAAGGTGGTCCTAAGGGAGAAATACATAGCCAGTCAAGCCTCACTCAAAAAAAAATTTTAAACCCTGAATACCCCAGCTCTCTTTACACCTTAAAGAACTGGAAAATCAACAAACTAAGCCAACCCCATGATAAGAAGGGAAATAATCAAGATTAGAGCAGAGATCAATGAGTTAGAAACTAAAGATACAGTAGAACACATCAATGAAACTAGAAGCTCGTTCTTTGAAAGAATCAATAAGATCGATAAACCACTGGCCAAACAAATCCAAAAGAAAAGAGAGAGGGCCCAAATTAATAAAGTTATGAATGAAAAGGGAAAGATCACAACTAACATCAAGGAAATAGAAACAATCATCAGAAATTATTATCAACAGTTATATGCCAATAAGTTAAGCAACCTAGAAGGAATGGATGCATTCCTGGAAACCTATAAATTTCCAAGACTGAAACAGGAAGAAATTGACAATCTGAATAGACCAATATCTAATAACAAGATTGAAGCAGTGATCAAAAACCTCCCAAAAAACAGGAGCCCAGGACCTGATGGATTCCCTGGGGATTTCTACCCAACATTCAAAGAAGAAATAACACCTATTCTCCTGAAGCTGTTTCAAAAAAGAGAAACAGAAGGAAAACTTCCAGACTCTATGAAGCCAGCATTACCTTGGTCCCCAAATCAGGCAAAGACCCCATCAAAAAGGAGAGTTTCAGACCAATATCCCTGATGAATATGGATGCCAAGATTCTCAACAAGATACTAGCTAATGGGATCCAACAGTACATTAAGAAGATTATCCACCATGAACAGGTGGGGTTTATCCCTGGGATGCAAAGGTGGTTCAACATCTGCAAATCAATCAATGTGATAGGACAAATCAATAAAAGAGAGAAGAACCACATGATCCTCTCAATTGATACAGAAAAAGCATTTGACAAAGGATCCATTCCTGATTAAAACTCTTGAAAGTATAGAGATAGAGGGAATATTTCTCAACTCCACAAAACCTATGTATGAAAAACCCACAGTGAGTATCATTCTCAATGAGGAAAAGCTGAAAGCCTTCCCTTTGAGATCAGGAACAAGGATGCCCACTCTTAACCACTGTTGTTCAACATAGTACTAGAAGTCCTAGCAACAGCAATCAGACAACAAAAAGAAATAAAAGGTATCCAAATTGGCAAGAAGAAGTCAAACTCTCTCTCTTCACAGATGACATGATACTTTATATGGAAAACCCAAAAGAAATACCCCCAAACTACTAGAACTCATACAGCAATTCAGTAGTGTGAGAGGATACAAAAATCAATGAGCAGAAATCAGTTCCTTTATTATACACTAACAATGAAAATACAGAAAGGGAAATTAGAGAATTGATTCCATTTACTATAGCACCAAGAACCATAAGATACCTGGGAATAAACCTAACCAAAGAGGTAAAGGATCGAGGAACTACAGAACACTCATGAAAGAAACTGAAGAAGACACAAAAAGATGGAAGACCATTCCACGCTCATGGATCAGAATAAACATTGTTAAAATGTCTATACTGCCTAGAGCAATCTATACTTTCAATGCCATCTCAATCAAAATTCCACCAGCATTTTTCAAAGTACTGGAACAAACAATCCTAAAATTTGTATGGAACCAGAAAAGACTCTGAATTGCTAAGGAAATGTTGAAAAAGAAAAACAAAACTGGGAGCATCATGCTGCCTGATTTCAAGCTTAACTACAAAGCTGTGATCACAAAGACAGCATGGTACTGGCACAAAAACAGACACATTGACCAATGGAACAGAGTAGAGAGCCCAGATATGGACCCTCAACTCTATGGTCAAATAAGTTTCGACAAAGCAGGAAAAAATATACAGTGGAAAAAAGGCAGTCTCTTCAATAAATGGTGCTGGGAAAATTTTGTGTATAGGAGACTGATACTCGACCATTCTCTTACACCATACACAAAGATAAACTCGAAATGGATAAAAGACCTCAACATGAGGCAGGAATCCATCAGAATCCTAGAGGAGAACATAGGCAGTAACCTCTTCAACATCGGTCACAGCAACTTCCTTCAAGACATGTCTCCAAAGGCAAAGGAAACAAAAGCAAAAATGAACTTTTGGGACTTCATCAAGATCAAAAGCTTCTGCACAGCAAAGGAAACAGTCAACAAAACAAAGAGACAACCCACAGAATGGGAGAAGATATTTTCAAATAACACTACATACAAAGGGCTGATATCCAAGATCTATAAAGAACTCCTCAAACTCAACACTCAAAGAACAGATAATCACATCAAAAAATGGGCAGAAGACATAAACAGACACTTCTCCAAAGAAGACATACAAATGGCTAACAGACACACGAGAAAATGTTCATCATCGTTAGCCATCAGGGAAATTCAAATCAAAACCACACTGAGATACCACCTTACACCAGTTAGAATAGTCAAAATCAACAAGACAGAAACAACAAGTGTTGGAGAGGATGTGGAGAAAGGAGAACCCTCTTACCCTCTTACACTGTTGGTGGGAATGCAAGTTGGTGCAGCCACTTTGGGAAACAGTGTGGAGATTCCTTAAGAAATTATAAATAGAGCTACCCTATGACCTGGCAATTGCACCACTGGGTATTTACCCCAAAGATACAGATGTAGCGAAAAGAAGGGCCACCTGTACCCAAAGTTCATAGTAGCAATGGCGACAATCGCCAAACTGTAGAAAGAGCCAAGATGCCCTTCAACAGACGAATGGATAAAGAAGATGTGGTCCATATAGATAATGGAATACTATGCCTCCATCAGAAAGGATGAATACCCAACTTTTGTATCATCATGGATGGGACTGGAGGAGATTATGCTGGGTGAAATAAGTCAAGCAGAGAGAGTCAATTATCATACGGTTTCACTTACTTGTGGATCATAAGGAATAACACAGAGTACAGCAGAAGACGGTAAGGAAAATTGAGTGAATTGGGGGAAATTGGAGGGGGAGATGAACCATGAGAGACTGTGGACTCTGAGAAACAAACTGAAGGTTTTGGAGGGTAGGGGGGTGGGGAGTTGGGTGAGCCTACTGGTGGGTATTAAGGAGGGCACAGATTGCACTGTGTGTGGTGCATAAACAATGAATCTTGGAACACTGAGAAAACAAAAGTTTAAAAAAAGAAAAGCTTTATAAATTTTATTGGCATTTTCACAAGTTTTTGGCTTTGGTAGTTTTCTCTATTGTTTTCAAGTTATTGATTTCTGCTCTAATTTCTATTATTTCTTTTCTTCTGCTTGCTTTGTGTTTCAACTGCTCTTCTCTTCCTAGCTTTCTAAAGTGAACACTTAGATCATTGATTTTAGATATTTTTTTATTTTCTGAAATATGCATTGAATGCTATTAAATTCTCTCTAAATACTGCTTTCGTCTCCCTCACCCAATTTTTGATGTTTTAAGTTCACTCAACTCCAAGGTTGGTTTTTTTTTTTCACTTCTTGTGATTTCTTAAACTGATGCGTTATTTAGAAGTGTGCTGGTTTCCAAATATTGGGGGATTTTCCTTTCTTCCTGTTATTTTTAGAAATTAAACACTGGCCTTAAAGTGCTACAAATCTGTACTTTTTATCAAATAAGAACCAGAAATTACTTTTAGAGTGGTATGGATCTTGGAACATTCATACTGTACAAGTTTTCCATTGAAAACTTTCTAAGAAAATGCCACTTAACTACTTCACACCAGATAACAGAGCAGAAGAAAAATCCCCCTGAGATCCTAGAACACCTTCTATGTGCTACATACAGCCCAGAGTGCTGTGGTCAGTCCAACATAATCATTAACCTTGAAAGACCGTTATTTCTACTTCATAGACAATAACATTCCTACAGTTCAGCAGACCAGGCCTTGGCCAGGGTGAGGAAAAATCATATTATTCACGGCTTATTTTCTTGATTGAATTCTACTTTCCTCCTTACCACAGGAAATTCCAAACAATGAGAAAAGGCAAGGCAAAGAAATTAGGAAAAGGTAGAAGAAATAGTTTTGACATATTAAAAACAACAACAAAATGAGCCTCATTTTGATTACATAAAACCTGCCATAAACTTCCCAAGCAGGCTGAGTTTTTAGTCTTTAACTACAAGTACTGTACCAACACAAGAAACTGCCTTCCCATGTCATGGCAGCATTGGGTTTAAGTCCCATCATCAACATCATAAATAATTATTTCTTTACTATTGCTTTCTCCCCCTCTCCTTATGAATTAGTAATGGGCATTTCCATGAATTTGAAAACTTCACTCCCAATCTTGGATGCTACATTATAAATATGATTAATTAATAAGGAACTCAGGTGCCACTTCCAGCTTTCTCACAACACACACAAACTACATTTCCAAATCACCTATCTCCACAGGATCTCTGGTACTGTTAACTACTGACATGTCAATTTGATTTCAAAGTATTTATCCTTAGATTCTTGTTTCCCAGACCATAAAATATACATCACCTTCTCTGAGATACTGGACATCCATTCCTTCTGGAAATCTTAAACTGAGGAGTTTCTGGAATCTTCTAGAAGCTACTAACTTACGATTCTTCAACACAATTTTTGGTCCCCAACCCCTAAAATAACCTTTTTTTTTTTAAGTGTGTTTACTGGGTCATGTTGTAAATTGGATTTCATATTGTGAGTCATAGTAAAAATAAACGTGGAAGTCATTGACCGAATCTGACCCTGTAATTTGCCTATCTCCAACTACCAAGACACTTCCATTTTGGTTCAGGAGTAGCAGCGAAATCCATTTAACTTCCTCTGAATGTTCTGTTCACCTCTTGCTCAAAGTGAAATCTAAAAACGCAGGTCTCATAAACATAATTGTGGCAAAGTAGACCTCATTAAATGTCCTCTAAGCAGGAAACATTCTACTTTGTCTTGGTCCTCATTGGACTTATATAAAGCAACCACATATTCATTTTTTGAAAATGTAGGAGTTTCTAAAGCTTGTCATTAATTATACTCACGATATTGTGCAATCACCACTATTTCTAAAATTTTCCATTACCCCAAACTGAAACTCTACACACATTAGCCAATAATTCTTCACTCCCCACTTTACTCAGCCCCTGGGAAACTTTAAACCTATTTTCTCTATGAATTTATCCATTCTAGATATTTCATGTAAGTGGAACCATACAATACTTTTGTGTCTTGCTTGTTTCACTTAGTATAATGTTTTCAAGATTTGTCTACACTGTAGTTTATGTCAGGACTTCATTTCCTTTTGTGGCTGAGAAATATTCCATTGTATGTACAAACCACATATGGTTTATCTATTCATCTGTTGATAGATATTTGGGTTATTTCCAACTTTTGGGTACTGAATAATACTGCAGTGAACATTAGAGTACAAGCATCTGTTTGAGTCCCTGCTTTCTTTCTTTCTTTTTTTTTAAAGATTTTATTTATTTATTTATTTATTTGACAGAGACCACAAGTATGCAGAGAGGAAAGCAGAGAGAGGAAGGGAAGCAGGCTTCCGGCTGAGCAGAGAGCCCAATGCAGGGGGGAAGGTGGAGGGCTTGTGCTGGATCCCAGGACCCTGGGATCATGACCTGAGCCGAAGGCAGAGGCTTTAACCCACTGAGCCACCCAGGTGCCCTGGGTCCCTGCTTTCAATTATTTGGGGCATATACCCAGAAGTGGAGTTGCTGGATCATAGGGTAATTCTTTAATTACTCTATGAATTACCCTATAATTCATAGGATAATTCACAAAATTTGTGAGGAACCACAAAATTGTTTTTCACTATACTGCACCATTTTACATTCCCATAAGCAATTTATGAGGGCTCCAATTTTTCTACATCCTCACCAACACTTGTTATTTTCTGGGGATTTTTATCTAAAAAATTTTTTTTTATTCTACCCTTTTTAGTGGGTATGAAATGATATCTCAGTATGGCCATGATCTGCATTTTTATATCTTCTTTGGAGAAACATCTGTTCAAGTCCTCTGACCAATTTAACTGGGTTGTCTTTTTGTTGTAAAATTGTAGGTGTTCTTTATATATTCTGGATATTAGATCCTTATCAGCTATGTTTTGCAAAGTGTTCCCAACCTGTGGGTTGTTTTTTCACTCTTGTGATAACGTCCTTTGATGCACAAAAGTTTAATATTGCTGAAAGCCTATTTATCTCTTTTTGTCATTTATAGTTTTAGTATTATATCTGAGAATCCATTGCCAAATCGAAGATCATGAAGATTTATCCCTATGTTCTAAGAATTTTGGAGTTTGGGTTTTTTGGGTTTTTGTGGGTTTTTTGTTTTGGGGGGTTTTTGAGGGGGTTTTTGCTTTTATATCTAGGTCTTTGTGCAATTTTCAGTTTATATTTTTTATACATTTTAATTTATATATTATGTGAGATATAAATATGACTTCATTCTTTTGCATCTGGGAATCCAGTTGTCCCAGCACCATTTTTTGAAGAGACTATTCCTTCCCCAATAAACAGACTTAGATTCCTTGTCAAATGTCAATTGGCCATAGTTGTATAGATTTATTGCTGAACTCTGTTTGGTTCCTTTAGGAGGCTGGAAACTCATTCTCTTTAAAAGCAACTCCTTCCAGATCGGTTAAACTCACATAGTATTTTTTTATTTAATATAATTTTTTTATTATGTTAGTCACCATACAGTACATTAGTTTTTGATGTAGTGTTCCATGATTCATTGTTTGTGTATAACACCCCATGCTCCATGCAATACATGCCCTCATTAATACCCATCACCTGGCTCACCCATCCTCTACCCTCTTCCTTCTAAACCCCAGTTTGTTTTCCAGAGTCCACAGTTTCTCATGATAAATCTCCCACTGATTCCCCCTTCATTTTTCCCTTCCCTCTCCTAACGTCCTCCATGCTATTCCTTATGTTCCACAAATAAGTGAAACCATATGATAATTGACTTTCACTGTTTTACTTATTTCACTCAGGATAATCTCCTCCAGTCCCACCCATGTTGATGCAAAAGTTGGGTATTCATCCTTTCTGATGGCTGAGTAATATTCCATTGTATATATGGACCACATCTTCTTTATCTATTCATCTGTTGAAGGACATCTAGGCTCTTTCCACAGTTTGGCTATTGTGGACATTGCTGTTATGAACACTGGGGTGCATATGGCCCTTCTTTTCACTACATCTGTATCTTTCACTACATCTGTATCACTACATCTGTGCAATTGCTGGGTCATAGGGTAGTTCTATTTTTAATTTTTTGAGGAACTTCCACACTGTTTTCCAAAGTAGCTGCACCAACTTGCATTCCCACTAACAGTGTAAGAGGGTTCCTCTTTCTCCACAACTTCTCCAACGTTTGTTATTTCTTGCCTTGTTGATTTTGGCCATTCTAACTGGTGTAAGGTGGTATCTCAACGTGGTTTTGACTTGAATTTCCCTGATGATTAATGTTGATTGACACTTGTTCATGTGTCTTTTAGCCATTTGTATGTCTTCTTTGGAGAAGTGTCTGCTTGTGTCTTCTGCCCATTTTTTCACATAGTTTTTCCAAAATAGAGCTAAAATTTGTCTTCCCTGAATCATTTCCTGTTATTGTTTTTTTTTGTTGGATCCATGGAGAATCTCTCCCAGCTTTCTTTTCAAAACCTTGAGGGATTTGATGAATCACCTGTCACTTTCCTCCACTTCCATAGTCCCCCAGTCTACTTTCCTCCCTAGAAGGAAGTACTGTTTATTACTACAACATATCAACCTCGTGAATTTTCTCACTTTACACTTATCCACCCAGGAAGATAAGTATAATTATTGACCCCATTTTATAGATGAGAAAAATGAAACTCCAAGAGGCTAAGTGACCTGCCTGAGGTCATACACCCAGACTCCAGATCCCACACCTTCTCTAATATACCAGGTTAAACTTGTCATATTTTTTCACTTCTGCCAAGGACACAGTTTTGAGTTTGTCTTGTATATCTGAAGGATAGAGATACTGATAGCTGGGTTGCTCCCCAGGTAACAGAATTTTTTTTTA